>VKOC01024215.1:0-11522 GCA_009364415.1 Spea multiplicata | reverse complement strand
AATCCAGACCCTGTACCCAGACCCCATAAGACCCGTTTTCCTAGTCCTTGGACATCAGTAATGTCTAGGGCCCACCATGTTCCTGTTGTCCATGCCTTCAAATACTTCTCTCTGTACCCAAGAGGGGCCTGTTGGGCAGGTTTGTTGAACACCAATGATTCACGTGAATATCTACACATCAAAAGAACGGCTGTACAGTCTAACAACGAAGCTGTAAGAGGCTCTCAGCTCATACGGTCTCTAGGAACCTGGCAATACCTGGTTGACTGTAGGCTTTGCCTTTTGTTGTCCATCTTACTGAATTCTTGCTATGGTCAACCAATTCTAATAAGTCCTGCTTGGGCGATGATTGAGTTCTTAATGCTATGCTAGCTTTATCAAGATGCCCAAGTATCAGATTTTCCCATAAAAAAAATCATTTTCCATTCGCCTGTTTTTCTTTTAGATTTTTATCTGTAGTCCAGGCGCTTTGTCCAGATTATGTCCACCTCCGTCCCTGTGTGGCTTTGGTGCATTTGGTGTGTGTATGTGTGTCTTCAAATATGTAAGAAATGTCTTTTTAAAATGCGCTATAATAAAAGTATTAAAACGTGAGAGCGCGACCCCTGTCCATGTCTGGAGATAATAAACATTTTGTTTTTTGGTCTTGTTCTCCTATTAGGTTCCACCAGGACAGCTACCAGCAGCTCCAGGCTTTTATTTTCGCAGTGGAGGAAATTAACAGAAATCCTGATATTCTCCCCAACCTCACGCTTGGGTTCCAAGCATATGATTCTTGCGTCATGCTACAACAAAGTGTGGAGGGGGCTTTCCAAGTGTTGACCGGGACCGGCAGAGGTATTCCGAATTATCGTTGTCTTGGCGATGTTCCTCTGAGTTCTCTTATAGGTCACTCTGCCTCCACGCACTCAATTCTCTTGGCACATATTCTGGGTCTCTACAAGTACCCACAGGTGAGAGACTTGGACAGTTCATTTAATATAACTAGATAACGAAATAGCCTAATCTTTCGGGATGTTGCCTTGTGTTCTTTTTGGTGCTAAATTAATTGGCAACTCGGAATTGGCACTCGGAAATAGAGTACAATACATGGTCACCAATATTCTGTAGACGTCCCCTTTGTTGTTGTTTTGCAATGAAATTCACAATATGTTTCAATAACTGGGAAAGGCCTGCCTCTTGAACATGATATTTTGAAGGTGTTAGATTTATCTCGGTATGACCTTCAAATGTCTTCTTTTATATGATGTTAATTTTAGAACCTACTTGTGTCATTCCCCAACAGATAAGTCACTTCTCAACTAGCCCTCTTTTGAGCAACAGGAAAAAATTCCCCTCTTTCTTCAGGACAGTCCCCAGTGACACCTTCCAGTCTCAAGGAATAGCCCAGCTGGTTCTATATTTTGGATGGACATGGGTAGGGTTATTGGGTGTTGACAATGATTACGGTCAACAGGGAATCCAGCTGGTCAAACAAGAGATAGTCAAGGCTGGAGCATGCGTGGCCTTCACTGAGAACATTGTTAAGCAAAAACCAGACCGCAATGCCCCGCATATTGTCAAGGTGATGAGGGACTCAGCAGCCATGGTTGTGGTTGTCTTCTCCAGTGATGTGGATTTAGTTCCCATTCTAGATGAGATGTTGATAAAGAACATTCCAAGGAAGATATTTGTTGCCAGTGAAGCTTGGTCCACATCTAACGTATTTCACATGGGAAAATATTCAAGACTTCTTTACGGCACAATCGGTTTGGCCCTTCCAGGTGGAACAATACCAGAGCTTAAGGAGTTCCTCAACAAGGTCCATCCTTCCATGTCTGTTGGTGGGAACTGGGCGCGACTACTCTGGGAGAAATCTTTCAGCTGTAAAATTCCAGACGGAAAAAACCTTACAAGTTCTCTAAAAAATCCAGTGAAGTGGTGCACTGGAGACGAGAGTCTAGAAAATATCCAGAACAACTACAATGATGTCTCCCGCTTACGAGTTACCTACAATATGTATACTGCAGTTCACGTTGTGGCCAAATCTTTGGAAGATCTAAGAAGTTGCAATAAGGAAGAATTTCCATTTTTTCACAGGAAATGTGCAGATATTAGGAATTTCAGGCCATGGCAGGTAATATTTTAATACAATACAGACCTAAGGACCCTTTCTTTGGGACATGTATACTGCTAAGTATTAGTTGCATCTTGTGTATGTGACCTCCACGCTTTTGATATTGTTTTTAGATAGTTCACTTCACAATTTAGCCTTTTAAGGATATGTCGAGGTAACTGGTGCAACAAACTATTTTTTACAGTACAAGACAAATATTTCGGCTTTTGGCTTTTTGCTAATATGCCATTCAAATGAGTTCAGAAAAAGTTAAGGGACTATCTTATCTACCCTTTTTCCTTAAGTATTTACTTCTCAGTGAATAAATCTAAAATGACTAATGACTAATAAAACTGACCCAGTCTGCTGGAGACCCCGATACATCTATTCCATTCATGACACCATCATAAACCTATCATGGTTCCTTCTTCTGGGTCCATACTACTGGCCACCTCAGCTCTTTAAGACAATTAAGCTTTTCTTACCTTCCAGCTACTGCACTATATGAAGAAGGTGAGGGTCACCCTGAGCAGTGGAAGGGAGCTTTACTTTGATGAGAACGGGGACCCACCTGCCAACTACGACATTGTGAATTGGCAGCCGGGCCCTAATAGCACCGTGAGGCATGTCAAAGTGGGCAGTTATGATACGACAGCTTCTCTTGGTCAAGTCTTCACCATCAACACCAGTGCCATATTGTGGGCTGCTGGAGACAAACAGGTGAGGTCATTAAAGAAATCCTTCCAACAGTTTTCAGGTTGTATTTACTCGTATTACCAACATGCATGTGGCATTAACCCCTAACTCGATGGACCACTCCACTTCATCCCAAATTGGCCACCATATACAGGTGTTATTTTTGTGCCAATCCTAGCGAGACGGTTTTATAACAAAAAGACATACCTAACAACTACACATGTCCTTCAAGGTTCCCATCTCGGTCTGCAGTCAGAGCTGTCTACCTGGTTTCCGTAAGGCAACTAAAAGAGGAGAGCCTGTCTGCTGTTTCCAATGTGTCCCATGCCCCCAGGGAGAGATCTCCAACCGTACAGGCAAGATGAATGTTTGACATGTGGCAAGGTTCCAGTGGCTTCTTTCTGTGTTCTCATTAAAATGTAGATGTCATTTGTCATTTAGAACTTTTGCAGGGAAACCTTAATTGTCATGTGATTTAAAAGGCACTGATGTGTTGTTGCCATAGACGCCGAACACCCTTCATAAAAGTTTATGTGGTCAAAGAGAAAAAAATTAAATGATATCTGCTTCAGCAGGAGCATGCATATATATATATATTTCTGTGTACCAGCGGCCCCAAGTGGTTGGAGGACACATTGCATCCTCTAGAGACCTGAAGGGGTCCATATACTTGAAATTTTAGTTGTGTTTGCAAGTGTTAACATGCTAGGGCCATGCAACCTTCTGACTATTCAACACCGGCAGGAAGGGCTACACCGGTGAGCAAAAGACTAATGATTGCATACAGAAATTAATTGTTTTTATTATTATTTTTATCAGACTCTGTTGGATGTTCCAAATGCCCATGGGATCAGTGGCCAAATGCCCAGAAATCTTTATGCCTCCCAAAAACGTTGGAGTATCTTTCCTACGAAGACACGCTAGGATCCACATTGACGGCTGTCAGCATTAGTTCTTCACTGGTTCCTGATTTTATTTTAAGACTTTTTGTCCAGCATAAAGTAAGCCCCATAGTTAAAGCTAACAATTACTCTGTAAGCTGCATCCTTCTTATTTCTCTTTCACTTTGTTTTTTGTGTTCCTTGGCTTTCATTGGTTACCCCCAACCACACACGTGTCTTCTGCGCCAGACCGCATTTGGGATGGTTTTTGCCCTCTGCATCTCTTGTGTACTGGCTAAGACTGTAATGGTGGTCTGTGCCTTCATGGCCACCAAACCAGGAAGCAGTCTGAGGAAATGGACAAGCCCTCGTGTATCCTACATGATAATATTAACCTGCTCGTTTCTACAGCTTCTTTTGAGCATCCTTTGGCTTTCCCTTGCCCCTCCGTTCCCAGAACAAGACCTTCAAACCCAACCTAAAATTATCCTTGTCCTGTGCAACGAGGGACATCCCGCTGCCTTCTGGGGCATGTTGGGATATCTTGGTCTCTTGGCCTCCATCAGTTTCATTTTTGCTTTCTTGGCCAGGAGGCTCCCTGACAGCTTCAATGAGGCCAAGTTCATCACTTTCAGCATGTTGGCCTTCCTCAGTGTCTGGGTGTCCTACATCCCGGCTTCTCTCAGCGCCCAAGGCCGATATACCGTGGCCATGGAGATCTTCGCCATTCTGTCCTCCAGCTGGGCCCTGGTCATCTGTATGTTTGCCCCTAAATGCTTCATCATATTGTTCCGCCCAAATATGAATTCCAGAGAACATCTACGACAGAAATGAGTTTGATATAGTCAAATAAAACATAGAAATCTTATACTTAGAATACACTGAAATTAAATAGAGACTCAGGACAGCTCGGAAAGCCCAGAAACTGTAGGGATAAAATACTAAAACACACAACACCTAGGTTATTTCCTATATTAGTCCCTGATTTGGTTTTGATGCACATTGGAATCCATTTTGCAGTTTAACACATGCAAATCATTGTCAACAATAATTAAATAAATAGTAATGTTGAACAAGAACAGACCAAAAGCGAGAGTAAAGCTAGCAAAGGCGAGGGAAAACAAGGTGGGTGGAGGGGAATTAATATATCCGTTGACTGGAGACAAGGAAAGAGTTAGAGAAGCTATAGAAGAACATTCCAAAGAATGGAGACAGTCCTCCATTAGTCTTGTATCCATGAATGAGCGGAACAAATCAGAGCAGAGGACAGACAACGATGATGAGATGAGCGGAGTTTGTGAAGATTGTGAAGAGTTTGAAGAAGAAGAGAAAGCTCCAGACGGATTAGCAAAGAGTAATGGTCCTTGGATTCAGTAACGAGTAAACCGATGGTCACTTTAGCAAGAGCCGTATCAGTAGAGCGTCGGGAGCAGAGTTAAGAATGAAGAAGAGCAAAGAGTTGCAGTTGATCTCTACTATAGCACATGCGTACGGACGAAGGAAAATGAGAGGGATCGTTTTCTACTACCAACAATACAATGACACGGGCAGATGTACTGCTGTCCATACAAAATGGCGCCAATGTCGTTCCTTCTTTATTATGTGCCACTGAGCACAAGTACCATATATCTATATCTATATATATATATTCATATATAGTATGTATTTTCACCGATGGTTTTCATAAAAGGTTCACATTGGTAAATACTCAATTGATACCAAATGAGATCGTGATGACCTTAAGACAAACGTCATGGAGTTATTTATATTTGTAATACCTTTATTTTAAGTTTTTGCTTGAAAATAAATACGTTTGGCATTATTATGGATTAAGAAATACTATTTTATATGTATTTATATGTATTTTCCATATATATATAATTTATTTAATATGCAGGATGATAAAAAATAAAATAAACTTTTTACCGTTAATGTTGTTCCTTACATTAATTACATACTTTTTGCTATATATATAGTATATATATATATATTATATATATATGATCTTCACCCAAATTATTATTTTATTATTTATTGTTTTATATAGCACCAAATTCCGTAGCGCTGTACAATCGTAATATTGCAAAATTGTGAAAATTGAACTGGCCTCCCCGGAAAAAATGTATCCCAATGCCTGGCACTCGAAGGGTTAAAGGAGGCCTCTCGCCATCACAGTTTTTAAAATATTTAAAATCTTTTCATAAAACGAACTCACAGTTTGTGCTTTTTTTTTTTTTTTTTTAATTAAACAGTGTCATTATTTGGATACGGTTTAGTTTAACCCCTTAAGGACCAGGGCTATTTAACGCCTCAGGACTAAAGCCATCTTCGTGTTTTTGCTTTTATCTTTCCCTCTTGTTCATTTAGTGTACTTGCACAAATTTATATCGGGGGGGGGTGTCTTGAAGTAATTTTCATATAAAATCCTTAAAAAAAATATTATAAACCCATAAATCATGAACTATACTGGCCCAAAATGCAAATCAGTGCGACGGGTTAAGCCGAGATCGGTTGGGGGGATGTGGCAGAACCAGCATTATCTGATCCACTTCCGGTGGAAAGTTCTTTAACTTCTGCTCTTCAAAAGTTAATTTGATTTTTATTCCACATACATTTTTTTAATAGTTCCGATACTTGTGATTGCTGTCTTTTTAGTAAAGTTATTATTTTCTCACCTGGCAGACGGGGCAAATGAGCGGTGGGCCCGCTGGCCGACAGCGCCACACACTAACCCTATTTCCACCGTTCCACCAACAAATCGGGGGCTATATTGTGCAGCATATATACGTGAGCAAAAAAATGGAATGTACTGTCACGTATATATCTAGCTGTCGGCCTTAGCATCCTCAGGCGGCCACTGGCCTTAAAGTGCCAGGGCCCCGGTCCGGCCTTGGCTTTTTGCCCTAGTATTTATTATACATATATTCGCATTAGGTTTTTCCAGCAGGAAAGGTAAAGCCTTCCATCCATTAAATAGTTAATGCCGAGAGGCTTTGGACCTCGCCGCCATTCCCTGTATAGTAAATACATTTATAATCTATAATATATGATATATCAGGAGAGACGGCTCATTCTATGCTCTCTGATACAGCTGGGGATTCCTCTGCGTCCGGAGACAGATTTAATTGATGGTCGGGAGGGAAAAGTCTTTCCTTGTTTGGGGAGAGGCTATCCCACCGAGATCCCTTCTGCCCATTAACTCTTACTTAGAACTGGAGGCAGATGAGGATCGGACGTATGAAGCTTCGTTATTCAATGATTCAGAATAAAAAGAGTTAATTCTATCCTCTACGTCTCTATATAAGGGGGCCGATCACTGCCAGAGTAGGGAAGACAAACCATGCGCAACAGTAAGTACAACGCACACTTTACACTACCTAGCTTCACAATCCACACATTCAGCACCCGGGCGATACATATAATTCACAATATATAATGAAACATTGGAATAATAACGATAATCCTGCTAAAGACTCAAACCTCAATCAGTTGTTGGTCTTGTCTTAAATTTCCTCACTATATCAGCCTCTACAACAACTGCCGGGAGGCTGTTCCACTTATCTACCACTCTCTCAGTAAAGGAAGTAAAACTTCCTTAAGTTCTATCTAAGTGTCTGACCCTCTAGTGTTAGATGATGGCCTCTTGTTCTAACATTTCTCCTCCTTTGAACAAACCCCCCCCCCCATAGTCCAAAACTGAAGCGCCTGAGGTGATTCTCTGAATGTGGTCTTCATGAGGTTAAGTTGTAGTGATATTATATGATTAAACATGTGAATGTATGGATTCTGTTACTTGGTTTGTGTGTGATGAGCCCCATACACAATGAGTCCTCTAAAGCCCCTGTACTACTTCTTTTCTAACCTTCTGGACTTTCTGGTCATGTCCAGGAGAGCTTGGGAGGTCTAGCTTCTGTGAGTAGAATGTTCTTAGGGGACATCCTTGTCGGAAATTCTCCAGCCTAGCCCTTGTTATAAAACGTTTTGGTAAACTGCCTGCAGTTGGGGTTCATCCTCTTGGCCATGATGACCACCTTGAAATGGTCGCCCCCATGAGACTTTGTGCTTCTATTGGCTCTATAACCAAGTTGTTGCAGGTACGGGGCAGAGGCCAGGGGCTCTCCACCCTGTTGTCAGCGCTTCAGCTGGGGGTTGTGGATCTGGGCTGGCAGGCCTGGGGGGCAAGTCTAGTCAAGTGGCCCGTTGTGGCCGAATCAGCCCACCATCCATGCCCATCTTTTCCTGATTTTCTAATGCATATTGATGTTATGTGATGGGATTGGGAGTACATCAGTACACATTTTCAGCATTACAAATAAGTTGTGCTGCGTTTTATGTTGGCAGGTATTTGAAGGACTGTAGAAGTATGTTTGTCGCTTTCTACACAGCAATCTGGCACCTTATTCTGTCTCATCTTGTTCCGACCTTCTATGCCAAGGACCCCCAATGCCGCCTTCCCACATCCGAGATGGATAGCGTGTCGCAGCCGGGTGACATAATGATAGGAGTGATGTTACCGATTCACATGGACAAAGTTTATCAACAAGTCTTCTTCACGGAGAGGCCACCGGGGATCACGTGTACCATGTAAGGGCAGTTTGGTGGAAGGGGACAACTCCGCTAACATGGTACTGGGATGGCAGACTTCCGATAAAGCTAAAGTAGGCACATATTTAGATTGTTACTGGGGGGGGGGCATGTGTGGGTGTCGCCAAATGCTAGCTCCACCCACTGTTGGGTGTTTTCTCGACATTTTTTACTTGGGCACCAAATGGTTCCTCTCGTACTGAGAATTATTATCATCATCTCATAGGATAAAATGAACCCGTGTCACGATGGACGCGATTACATTTTTTGTTTAGAATATCCAAGATTTGACCCACTCAAGGAGCCTTCAACTCTTTTGGATGGCCTGTGGGTACCTCTTGTAGTTGAGCCTAGAGATGCTAGGTCTTTGTCATTCCTTTTATTTTCCATCCATATAAAGTTGCTAATTTACCTTAAAACCTTTCTGTCCACCAGGTTCCACAGCGAGAGCTTTGAGCAGTTCCAAGCCCTGAGATTTGCCGTGGAAGAAATCAACCGAAATCACAGAATTCTCCCGAATATTACTCTGGGCTTCCAGGTTTACGATTCGTGTGCTGCCCTTCATCAAGACTTAGACGGAACATTGCGGCTATTGACGGGCGCCCACGTGGCCATTCCAAATTACCGATGTCTTCAAGATGTTCCTCTGAGTTCTATCATTGGCCATTCTATTTCTACTCATTCAATCCTATTGGCTCACATTCTTGGTCTATACAGATACCCACAGGTGAGAATTTTTTGAAAAATACCACTTCCCAAATTTTACTGGCCACTACAGATTCCATAATAAATCCATAAATAAAAACAAAAAAAAAACTTGTATAAAACAAATAAATAATTTTTTTTAAAGCTGCTGTCCACCTATCCTGTTTAACATTTTTTCCACTAATGCCAGCATTTACCAGCTTCCAAATTCTTACTGGCCATCTGACCAGATTCATACATAAATCCATAAATAAAATTAAAAAAAAAATGTAAAAAAAAATAAATATTTTTTTAAAAGCTGCTGTTCCACCTAATCTGTTTTAACACTTTTTCCACTAAAATGCAGCCATTAGAACACTCTTCAGAGCCTTTAAAAGGAATAATTATTTTCATCAATGTCAATTCTCCTCAGTTTTATTTTTTTTCCCCAGAAAAACACACAAAACGACAGATCTTGCTAAGGTTTATTTGCTTAGCACGCTAAGTGGGACAGAACCTTTAATAATAATGAAATTGTACGACTTCCAATAAAGTTTCAGCAATTATAAACCAAATCAAGTCCTTTAGTACGTTATAGCCCCGTCTAGCAAATCTTTGCTAGAAAATCCTATTATTTTTAAGATATTGTACAAATGCTGTTTACAATAGAAGTGAATTCCACATATTATCTGCCCTTACTGTTCATTTTTTTCCCCATATTTTGAAATGAAATCACCGGCGAAGTCATGCATATAAAAAGACTTACTCTCTTGAAAAAAATTGAAGTCATTTTTTTTTTAAATGTATTTTTAATGGAACTTGTGTTGTATTTATACAAATAAAGGACAGATGATTGAATGCGGTATTTAAAAAAACAGAAAATGGTTATTAACGACCCGTCTTGTCTCAAGTTATGCTTGAATTATTTTTCTACCTATCAATAAAAAAAAAATCCTTTCATTCAAGGACCGTGCTGTTGTGGTTGCATTTACGATAGTAAATAAAATATTAATAAATTATTATTAATTATAAATTAATATATATTAAATAAGATACATATAAATTTGGTGAAGCCTGAAATCAGGGCCGACCCAGACCAAATGGCACCCCAGACAAGAGTGCCTTCTTGGGAGCGAGACAGGGGAGAGGTTACTAGCCACAAATGAGTCAAAGTTGCCAATGTAACGTGACCATGCTGATGACCTACCTTCCGAGCCCTCATTTCAAAAGGGAGTTAGGTCCTTCACTCGGGAACTTGCCTTTTGCTGAAGCCAGGGCGGGTGGCAGCATAAAGCCCAGCATCCTCCTTATCCAGGCACCCAAAGAAGCTTCCTGGGATGCCCGGTACTAAGACGAGCCCCATAAACTAGGAACGGCTAGTTTATTAACAAAGTACAGGAGGGGAGTTTATTTCATAGGAGGAGAAACGTTAGAAGAAGAGGCCAGAATCTAATATAAGAGGGTCAGGGGCTTTGATGGAATGGAAGGAAGTTTTACTTCACTGAAACAAAATGGTAAATAAGTGGAACAGCCTCCCAGCAGAGGTGATAGAGGGTAATAAAGTGAGGGGGTTTAAACATGCATGGGATAGACATACGGCTCCTGAATCTAAGACGAGACCAACGGCTGATTACGGTTTACAGCAGGAGAAATGGACAGATTAGACGGGGGAGCGGGGTTGATCTGCCGGCCGATTCTATGTTTCTATGAACCATGAAAGTCTTGTTAAAGTTACTGACATCATGGGGGTCTGTAAATAGAAGTAATGGGAACTTCTGAACAACTGAACATATATTTTCGGAATTTGGGTATATAACACAATGGTTCCAGATGGCGGTACTTGATGATAAAATGGATGCTCCTTGTGTTTGTATCGTTGAGACTTTGGATGTATAATTTAGCAAACCCGTGTCTGGTACTTTGCCAACAGATCAGTTATTTCTCAACCAGCCCACTCCTGAGCGACCGCGTGAAGTTCCCTTCTTTCTTCAGGACCGTGCCGAGCGATGCCTTCCAGTCCCGAGGCCTCGCGCAGTTGGTGTTACGCTTCGGATGGATGTGGTTGGGTCTAGTGGCTGTCAACAACGATTATGGACAAGAGGCATTGCAACTGGTCAAACGAGAGATAGTCAAGGCAGGAGCATGCGTCGCCTTCACCCAGAGCATTATCATAGGTCAAGCGGACCGAAATGCACCACGCCTGGTCAAGGTCATCAAGGAGTCAACAGTGACGGTCGTCCTTGTCCTCGCCAACGAAATTGATTTCCTTCCGGTTCTGGAGGAGATGCTGAAGGAGAACCTGACAGGGAAAATATTTGTTGCCAGCGAGTCTTGGTCCACATCCAGCCTCATCTCCCGAGGAAAATTTTCCACCCTTCTTTCTGGGACCATCGGCTTAGCGCTCCACGATGGAGCGATACCAGGATTTGAAAGCTTCTTGAGTGAGGTCCATCCCGGCTCATCTCTGGGAGACGACTGGGTGAAACTGTTTTGGGGGGAAAAGTTTGGCTGCAAATTTCCAGATGATAAAAACCACTCTTTTCCAACAAAATATTGCACTGGTGCAGAACGTTTAGAAATGT
>VKOC01024214.1:0-45296 GCA_009364415.1 Spea multiplicata | reverse complement strand
ACCTAGTTTGAGCGGGCGGGAGTGGACACATATGTTGCGGGAGCGGACAGGAGTGGACAAACAATCAGCGGGAGCGGGAGGGATTGGACAAAAAATCAGCGGGAGCAGGCAGGATTGGACAAAAAATCAGCAGGAGCGGGCGGGATTGGGCAAAAAATCAGCGGAGCTGGCGGATTGGGCAAAAAATCAGCGGGAGCGGGCGGGAGCGGGATTAAAAAAGCAGTCCCGCGCAGGGCTCTACCGTATGATGTCTTTCTACATAACAAAACAGGTTTAATCAAACATATACTGAGGATCTGATAAGCTCCTCTCCCTCAAGCTTATAGTTTAAGGGATCCTGTTTTACCTACCAACTGCCCTGCATATCCTGGGACAGTCATTTTCAGCCACTATCCCACCAAGATTTCCCACTATTCCACGTTTGCCGGGAATGGTGGTCATGAGCTGGTTCAGAAGATCTCAACTCTCCCCAGACTGGCCCACTGACTTGTAGAATGAAACAAGGTCTGTGTTGCCACTTCTAAGCAGAACGCTGGGCTCTGATGTCATGGTGATGTATTCAGACATAGGTTGAAAAGGCCCCTCTGCCACCACACTAGGGTCCTATTGAGCCTGGTATCCCGGAGCTTACCCTTGGGGATGCTGCCAGGACTACCCACTGATGGGGGGTGGGGAGTGGGGCATGTGACCTGGAGGATTCGGGGGTCGACACAGAGAAACAGCACTTTACTAAATGCTGAAAATGCAGATATGCATAAGATAGATGCCTTATTACATAAATATTTATGTCAGTCTATATACCCATACACTCCAACATGTGGATGTCCAAATCGGGGCACTTCAGTTGTGGCTAGATGCTGACCCAACAATGTTAATCACCTGGGTAGTGACACACATTGCCGACACATAAATGTTAATCACCTGTGTAGTGACACACATTTACACACGTACACTAACACGCACTTGTACGCTCATGCTAACACACTCCCTCTCACACGCGCATACACATTCATGCTCACATACTTTTAAACGTAGACAGTTGTGCTAACACACACACATACTTCCTGCTCAGACACACTTAAACATTCATACTAATACACATTCATGCTCACACACTCATGTATACATTCACTCATACATACATGCATACTCACTCACTTTCTCTCCCCCTTACCTTACATGCAGCTTCTTTCTGGCTGTTACACCTGGGCCATGTAACCTCGCTTTACATGGCCCCGCTGCGTTCCCACCTTCCCGGGATGACCAACAATTTTTCACAAAGGTCCAGTCAGACTCAGACCAGCCCAGTCCTGGTCGGACTGGCCTTTTGTGAAGAAATTTGAACTGGCTCGGTGGGCAATTGCCCCACTGTCCCCCAGGGCAGTTATGTGGGAATCTGGGGTAGTGTCTGAAAATCAGGATTGTCCACAAAACCTGAGACACAAAAGGAGGTATGTATACCAATGACATTTTGCTAATCATATACACTGTTTTTGTTTCAAAATCATAAATTTCCTCTTAAAGCGCCACTAAATGGGGTTTTTTTTTTACTATTAAGAAAACAGTTAAGCACACACAGCCTCTTAAGACTTTAAGAGAAAATCCCCTTTATCCCACGAAGCTCACTTCCTCCTGCGCACCTTACAACCTAATTTAGCCATTAAAAACAATGTTCTGGAATGTTTGCTCATGATGTACATGATATGTATTGTTTGATACTTTGTATGTTTCTGTTTCAAAACTGACACAAAGGAGAACCTACACAACGTTAGTCACCTTCCAACGGTGCTGGTTATTTAGAATAGCGGTTAAAATATTCCCCACAATACCCACTTCTACCACGAGATGGCAGCAGTACAGCGCAAACTGCTGCTTTTTTCTGTCTTGCCACTCACAACATGGCGGATAAACAATTTTGTGAGTATAACCACGACCTTCCGAGAATCTCGTCACCGTCTCTACGGTAACCTGGAAACAGGACCGGGTTGCCATAACAACTAAAATACACAGCTGAAAGAGGAACAGGACCGGCCACACTTACGACATGAGCGTACGAACTTTCTGCCCGTCTGTCCGGGTCGGTAACTGGAATGAAGATGTGTTTCTGCAACAGGTAGGAGGATAAATACATTATTTCATCATTAAGATTAAAATATAACATTTTCATTACATCACCAACATATGCGACCATATCTGTCATAACAATGGAAGGAGGTTACTATAATTAAAAGATGCATATAAAAGTTTCCAAAACAAAATGAAAACTCAATAAAATAGAAATATATAAAATAAATAGAAGAAATTAATAACTGGGGTGCATATGTTCTTACATGAATTTGTAACTTTATTGAAGTATAAAGGATTTCATCAACTTGTATTGTAGATATTCTCATATTCACAATTATTATTGTGGGTATTTTTATATTTATATTGATTTGTTTAATTTTTATCCTCAACAGAAATGTATAAATAAAACATATTAAAAAATGAAGCAGATCAATATAATTTATGATTGTATTTACATTCACTTTTTTTCTCTGTTCATCCACTTAGGACGTTATGAAGGATTTCTTGGAAAAGAGAGATAGAGGGGAATTGCTTTTACAGAAAACAAGCAATTTAAAGAAAAATATTTTGAAGAAGGTAAATATTAACCTGAGCATTATCGGGGATATATTCTTCTTCTTAAATCAATATTATTACAATAATAATAATAACTCATTACAATTGTTTTAAATAAAGCACAGAATATTGTCTTAGTATCTCTGTACCCTTTGATCTGGAGGAACTGAACAAAAGAGTTTTTTAGTAAATGTTTTTTTTATAATGTTTTTTATAAACCCAAGTGAGTTCCTCCATTTCAGTCCTGTAGACCACATGGTCTATGCTCGGTGAAGCTGTGAAATCCTGGCCTGTTTAAGGTCTTTGAGCAGAAGACCCTCCTGTTTTTACACTCTTGTTTTACCTCCAAGCAGCCAGCCAGGTAAATATATTGGCATCTACCTGACATGGGTGCAGTTTAAGTGCCTAAGATGCCTGATGTGAAGTCCGCCTCTCTCTGGCTGGAATGATAGGAGCTTCAGTCCCTAGCAGCTGGCAACTGATCTTTCTGCCCTTAAGAAAATGTAGGCAAATGACTTTGTTTGTATTACAGACGGAGCTTTCTATTTCTAAGGATGAACTTCTGCACTTTGGGGACGTAGTGATGCTGCTTAACCCTGAGAATGCGGAGGAGAGTATGAGTAACCCCTCTCCTGTGTTTGGAAGTTTTACCTTGTGTGTAAATCCAGATGAAAGTGCGGTGCATACAAAGAGCCACTTGAAACTACCATGTGGGATTAGTGCCAGCACTAATGTGAAGCCGTGTGAAAGAAACAGTTTCATCATTACCAGGTACGTGACATCATGCTGGATGGAAATGAATGCTAAGGAGCTGTTTAGGTGCCCCAAGCAAAAAGATTCAAGGCATTTTATCTATAATTAGTGATAAAAATAATAATTTTATATAAACAAAGCAAGACTTCTGGTCATCCCTTTTCTTTGAAAAAAAATAATTTATAATGAGTTTGCATCTCACCACTTCTACATCCTTTAAGGGCCCTTTAGACATGAGCATTAAGCAGCTGCTCAATCTGCTTAAAACAACCTCTGGCTCTTGTAATGTGCTCATAGGAACATACAGTAAAGGGAGATTTTAACACCTGAACTTATGAAAGTTAATAATAAGTAGGATAACAATAAGTTATCTATAGAAACTTCCTATGTTAGGATCCTTGTTTTCAAGTAATAAAGAATAGAAAGCGTGACATATTCTGGAATCTATTCTACAAGCATAATAAAAATGGTAATTATAATACAACATAACTGCCCTTTTGGGAGGTCAGACTCCCTGGTGTGCCAGTTCTCATTGAGCTGGTTGTGCCAGTTCTCCTTGAACCTAATCGGCACTGCCTCCATAGTGACCCTACTCCTCACTATACATGTAGCACACGGGGATATGAGGCCAGATCCTGGTACTTTGCCACGTGGGGCAGCAATAGACTCCTTTCGTCATACCAAGGAGTATTACAAGTCACTAGTATGTTTTCTGATTATTTTAACATGTACATTTGATTACAGTGTAGATGGAAGTGAAGTTGGAGAGCCACTTCATTTTGGGCAGAATTTTGCTTTGAGAACATTAGAAGGTTTCATGGGACATGTAAGTAAATAAAAAAATCTAGTAATCTTACATTTATTATTAGATTTTAGATAATTTTTGGCATCTGTTTACATTTGTTTAGCAGCTCTTAAATGTTGCTCTTAAGTTGTGTAATTATCAGCGGTGGTCCTTATTACACAGAAAATAAGGAGCATTTATATATAATATATAAGATATGGGATAGACATGTGGTGTTTTGAATTAAGTCACGTACTTTAATAGTTTGTGTTTTTCAGTTCAGTCTGAGAAGTGATCAGAAGACATTTCTGAAATGCAGTAAGAAGTCTTGCTTACAGGAGGTCAGTTTAACAGACCAGCCATCCTACGAGACCTGCTGGCAAGCTGTTTATTTGGATCCTCAGATGAGGCTGGAGCATGAAGGTCTTCCTGTACCGGTATGCTATAGTCTGCGGGGAGGGGGGTGCAGTGGTGAGGATGCCCACCCAAAAATCCACACCCACAACCATTTTTGTTTTGTCACTTTTACCCCCCTCATCATCTCCTTTCAAGCGCCCTCTTTCAAACATTTTCAACCCATTCTCTTCTTCATACCTCTCCATCTCTTCTCTCCCTTTATACCTCCGTTCTTCCCTTTTAGTAATAGCCTCCAGACCCGCTTTCATCATGCTTGATCATAGCTATATCTTTTGTACCTTATTGTTCCTGCAACCATTTCTCTCTACTTGCAGCCGGCCTCTTCCACTGATACAGCTTTCGCTTCACAAATCTCCAAATGCCTCCATAGCATATATATATATATATATATATATATACCCTCCAAAAGTACAGTCTGTATAGCAGAGATTCCATGTTAACTGCCCTACTTAAAAAAATAAACACAGCCAGTTCTGCAGATATTGCCATGCATTTTAGGGGCCTGCACTATTGTTAAACTCTTTAGTTCCACCAGTGGACAATTGAGAATTATGTATAAAGAACGATTCTATTGCAAAAATCTGAATGCGGTTTTATCACCATAGTAACCTATAATCTGATCTGGTTGCAAAAACCAAGAGCTAATCCAAATGTCCTGTGGTTTTCTGACCTGTGCACTCTCCAGAATTCTGTGCCATGTGCCTCTTCTTGGGTAAAAATACAAACTCTCCCAGGGGGGGAATATCTATCCTATACCGCCTGTTGCTCGCGGCCGAACTCACGGTGCCGCCGCCGTTTCAGGGTTACTGGGAGGAGGTCCTGGGTGAGCCTCTAACTGACCAACAATGGGACACGGTGTGTGAGTTGGCGCATAAATGTTCGGTGGCCTCCAAGGTTCAAGAAACAGCATATAAGCTGTTGTCGCTTTGGTACAGGACACCGGTGTCACTCGGGCGGCTTTTTCCAGGCGTTGATATCTCCTGTTGGAGATGCGGTATGGAGCCTGGTACATACTTACACATATGGTGGAGTTGTGCTCAACTTCAACCGTTCTGGCTTGGGGTGTTTCGATGTATGGGTGAGGTGGTGGGTCAAACAATATCTCCGTCCCCGGGTCTTGGCCTTCTCCTTTATAGTGGGTCCTCCCGGGTCTCAGTGAAACGCACGGTTTTGCGACATCTTCTTAACGCTGCGCGCTGCCTGATTCCTTTGTTTTGGAAGCGTACAGAGGTCCCCACTTTGCGCTTATGGGTAACTAGGGTGGAGGAGATACGTGTGATGGAGGAGCTCTTGCATGTCTCCTCGGACAGGATGGAGAAATACACAAACACCTGGGCTTGTTGGCTCTCCTTCCTCTCGTCCACCACTCTGCGGGATCTTCTCGCGTTGCCTTGAGCGACCCTGACTGGCTCGCCCTCCACCCACCTCTGTTCTTTACCTTTCCTTTATTTTGTGTGTGTCCCCCTCCTACACGTTCTTCGTTGCTTCCTCAACACTAGCTCTCTCTCTTCCCTCTTTTCATCTTCACCCCGTCATGCTCTTTTCACCTTCTCCCCTTCATGCTCTTTTCACCCCCCCTTTTTTTTTTTTTTTTTTTTTTCTCTTTCTTCCTCCTCCTCTTCTTTATATTCCGCGGGGTTACGCAGCTCCGTCGCTGGGATTGGATTTCCAGCTAATGGTCTCCTTCGATGTTGCCAGGGTATGCGATGCTCCACGGCATTCTCGTTTGCCTTTTTTTTTTTTTTAATCTTTTCTCTACTTTTGTATCAGATTGTAGCACTCGCGAATTTCGCGCATATGTTAGACCGCCATGGTTCAACTTTGAATGATTACATGTCCCTTTCCCTTTCTCCTTTTTGGCTACCTTCCCCTCCCCTTTCCCAGGTTTCCTCTTACCCTTGCTCTGTTGAAAAATCAATAAACAGTGATTTACCTAAAAATACAAACTCTAAGACACCTTTTTATAATTATATCTGTATAAAAACAAATTATATTTAGGGCAATATCCATCTATGGCCTTAAGGACTGCAAACCTTTCAGGTATTCCAAGAAGAGTAGTAGAAAGTAGTAGAGTAGTAGAAGTATTTGTAAAGATAAATTGAACTTTTCATTTTTTTTTTGACAGGCAAACACAAAGCTTCTGATCGTTCACAGTAAAACAAATCAATGTTTAGCTGTACTGAGGAAGTATGTCCTGTGGTAAGTAATTCAGTGTTCTTTTATTTATATATATATATATATATATATATATATATATATATACTGCTGTTGAGACAGCAGTCACCTCAGCGGTTCCTATGTTGCTGTGCATGCACTTAAGCGCATAATGGAAGCCTTTGTGTCCTTCATATTCATATTCATGTATAATCTGATATGTTAATGTTACATGTAGTATTAGTACAGGTTTTAAATACCATTGGCCCCTATATGCATCTCTATAATGCTCATACTTGGGAACTGAGCTGAAACTTTTGAAGTATAAACTCTTTCATAGCCTGTAGTGAAGATTCTGTGTAATGACTCTAATTCAGAACCAGTCCTCATGGAAACCTTGACTTGTCATTATTTAAAGATACACTTAATTGAGCCTCCTGCATTTAAGCCAAGATAGCAACCATATCATACTGGCAACAAAAGCATTACTCAGGAGCCTTATATATGATCACAGCAATGTAGAATAGGAAGTCAATTCCAGACTGTTTGACTGTCTACCCGTTCACCCTACAATTGGGGCAAAATGTCTAAGACTCAGGGTCAAACCATGAGAGTTCCCACGTATGATAAGTGTCAGGTTCAAAACCTTTGGAAGCGGTAATCTTTGGAAGATGTATGAATGTATGGGTAATCACATCAGCCGTTTTCTCCACAACACATATACCTTTCACATGTTACTGACCATCACACCTTAGAAGTGCTGCCCTGTAGTATGTGTGTTGTAAAAAAAAGTAACATGAGTTTATTATCACACATACTGCAGGGCAGCACTTTGCAAGTCAGCAGCATGTAAAATTTATAATTTGCTCTGGAAAACATGGCTGAATATGGGAACCATAGTAGGAAATGAATATTAAATTTATTAAATTTAAATAACAAAGGGGAAATACTTGGGTGCAGTGAAATGGTGCTTCTGTTAAGATAAGACGACCTATGCTGGTGGAGGGGTCAAATACACCACTGCACAGCTTTAAATGGAATGGCAGGCCAACTCTGCAGACATTTTTTAACACAATTGAAGCATTTTATACAATATCTTTATTATGACACGTCTACCATGTTTATACCATTTTCTCACCAATATCGGTGCGCTGCAGATTTTCAAGCAAAGCAGGTTCCAGCTGTTTACATTTTAAATTCTCCTTGATTTTCAGGACGATATTTGGCAAGGAATGTGAAATCACAGCACACACCTTCTTAAATGGGCATAAAGTGGAAGATAATGCAAATCATTGGACCATAGTCACTGGTAATCCTAGCGATGACATACACACTATGTTTGACCGACCCAAACCACCAAACTAATCCTCCATCACAGCCTGTGATTTCAACCATATGAGTGTTGTGCCGTTACATTATCTATTGTAGTTGTAATATACCTCCTATGAATAAAACATGAATGATATATGTCTTGAATTATATGTATTGATAGCATTTTTTGCCTTTGCATACAATCAGGGCCAGCCTTTGGAACAGAACAGTATTGCCACCTTTATTATGCCCATCAATTCTTGACTGTTGTGAACTAGTTGTGTGACATTCTCTTTCATATCACATTTGCCCAAATTTTTAATGCCCAAATTTTGTTCAAGAACAAGGCTATTTATCTATATGATATCAAAAAGTCGTTTCTACTTAAAACATAATGTTTGTTTTGTTGCACATCTTAGAATGCAAAACGAATGAAATAAATCTTGGACATTCAGCATAAGGCTTGCACCTTATTTAAATAGAGGCTATACTAGTATAAACAAAGATACAAAGGGTTTGCTAACTAATTACAGGGTTAGCTTTGGTAAAATTATTCTTACACCTTAAACTTCAACACGTAGAATATGGATACTAAAAATCACTGATGTGTGAAAAGAGACTTGGCTCACACATTATGAAGCAATACTGAGTTGTCATAAGAGGCACATTTTTGTTTTCTTTGCAAATATTAGATGCGTCAGATGCTCCTTGGTTTTATAGCGTCTTCAAACCATATACGTACAGACTCTTTGTTCTCATTCACCCATTTGATATTTGCTTTGGTTTTCTCTATTGCTTGCTCCAGTGTCCGAGTGGCTGTCCCAAAACCAATGTCCTGGTTGTCAAGTTTGAACTGCTCCAGCTGGAAAAAGAGGCAGCAGAAAGGATAGTCTGTAGCACCTTTAATAATACAGTCTACGACATTTCCATCTCTGTGATAAAGTTAATATCATGTGTACAGAATTTACAACTGGAACCTCATCACCCCAACGTTAATGTTAATCCCTTTTTAATATTGTATGAAAATTACCAGACACAACTAGCAATGGTCACAGCCTGGTTGCTTAATTGGAAATCTGACCATGGTCAAGCACATTACAATAAATTGAATTGCTTACCCATCTGCCATTAAAACATTAACATAACTACTGCTCTGAAGCATTTTAGATTTTTCCCCATGCAATTAGAGAATCAGCACTATGTTAAGGGTTGTACAGTGGGTGGAGATAAATGTGAAAATTGTATACCTAAGCCCAGGACAGCCAAAGGTCCAGAGAACTAGGATTAAAACATTTCCATTAAATTTATTTTATACAAATGAAATCCTTATTATTGAATGGAGTTGGAGAAACAGGATGAAGTGGGTGCTCAGGGAGCGAACCTGGTAGCCAAACCTACATCCATATGCTAGATGCCCTGTGCTGGCATAGGAGCCAGGCTCCCTGTGGTTGTTTCCCTGGGCATAACCAGAAGGACATTGAGAGGACTGTTTGAAGGTAGGGGGTGTGCTATAGTTTTTTTCCAGCTAATATCTGGCTCATTATCCACTCCTTTCTTGGAGTATAGCTAGCTGTTGGGATTGAGTGCTCAGTCATATTTCATACCTAATGTGTATATATATATGGACACTGCTTTGCATGAATGCACGTTGTTCAGATACATTTCAGCTACTGACAGATGGGTACACAGAGGAAACACATCAGTAAGTCGTACCTACCTCTTTCCCCCAGTCAATATTACCATATTTTATTTGCATCTTACCTGCCGTAATTCAAACTCAGTGGAGAATCGCCGTGTTACTCGTTCAATTAAGTTACCAAAAGAGAAAGAAGACCCTCCAAACCTGAATAAAAATACAAACAATTAGAAAGACATAGTCATCTGTATGCCATGGTTACACTGCAAGAGTTTGAAGGCATTAGAGAGACAGTGCTAAGTGTTTCATATAGTGGAGATTCTTACTGGGTGAAGATGGTCCTCCATTTGGCTCTCACAAAGTCCCAAGCAAGATTCTGTCCCATCACGTTACTGCAAACACTGCTAATGGTAGAGACAGCATCTTGTCTACGGATCTTAGAGGTGTCCAGTGAATACTCTAGAAGTCTGTGGAAATAGTTAAACATCAATGTTAACAAGGCTGTTAAAAAGTCAAAATATTTTTGTGCATCAGCATCAAGATACCTAGCCGTACATCTTTCTACAAAGATTAAATCATGGGGTGTTGTTTGGGGTAAGGTTGTCTTATTTGTGCTAAATAACGGATATGAGCAGTGTAAAGACATGCAAAAGAAGGAATATAAAGAAGGGAGAACAAATCCACTCACTGCACCCTGCGTTGCTGGAGACTAAAACGTTTGAAATTCACAGCAGATAATGACCCTTTGGCCCATCAAATATGTGGTAAAGATCTTATGTGGTCATCGGCCTTGTCTGAGGATATTCATATACCCATTGAGGCACCGTCCAGTTTAAGCGTAGAGCTTTAGGTTTGAAAGCTGATCATTGAACTCGTTTTGGGAGAGGTTATCAGAATATAATCATCTAATTCTTCACTTCATTATTGGATAACTAACCACCAGATAACCCCAATCTTACCTATTGAGAATCCAGGGCTCTTTGCTGCAGGCCAGAGCAGATCTCAGTTTGTCCGATTCCTGCGCGATATCTGATGCAACAAATTGTTTCCATACAAAATCCCATTCAGCTACTCCTCCATTAGCTATGGCAGTGCAGTAAATGGAGGATCTTAGATTTGGATGAATACTACCATACATAAAAAAGAAAAGGGTGGACTTATAGTACATGCATCAGCTAAGTATTATTTTCAGCAAAAGAAGGCGTTCAAATATATATATATATATATATATATATATACAGTATATATACAGTATATATATATACACACAATATACACACAGTATGTATGTTGTACATCTTGATGGTAGTTTTCAAGCAGAAAGATATCATGTCATGCCTTTTTGGTGTAGAAGTTACCCAAATCTGTTAAGGGCTAGCCCGTTTACACTACATAGGACTGTGTCTAGCCGGCACAGCATCCGTAGCATGCTATACCCAGCATCACGCATCCTGAGCACCAGGATATTATGCCATCATAAATCTTAACATTGAGGGCTGTGTCTGAAAAGGTGTTGGCGATTTGAGCTAGGGTAGCATCCAACATTCTGTGTTTGCTGAAATATTTCATTATTTTCCTCTCCCTATTTCTTCATTTTTATTCCCTTCTTCCATTTTTTTTACTATTATGCAAATATCTTTCATTTGATGTTCACATGGGAACAGGAGCCGGGCAGGGGAAGAAGCCAGAAGATCAAATACCTAAGATAACTAAGAAGAATGAATAAAATAGAATCAAGGTAGAAGAATGATGACAACAACCAGCAGCAGCTGCTTGGGAGGGATTGTTGGCAGCAGGGGCACCTTGAGTACCAAATGTAAGGCGAACAAGGTTGGGTTTTTCCTAAAATAAATCTCCCTTTATAGTACAGCAAATATGTACCATATTTGCTCTTTATATTCAAACCAAATGCTTGGTGTGATATGGTTTGAATTCTGCTTTTTGTAAGGTGTACACCACCAGGTGATTTGTAAGAAGCGACTGTGCACCATAAGCATTTCGTCTACCAACGAACTCACCCATTAGTTCCACTCATCATCCATTCCCTGAAGAGGCTAGCTGCTAATTCAACACACCCAGGGATGCCATAGATACATGCATTGTTAATAGCATTTATTTCACTGTATCTGAAAGAAAAGAAATGCAAACAATTAAAATATAATTGCCATACAAATCTGGTTCTAGCGAATGTCACCAGTGGGTGGCAAAACTGTACTATCTGAATCATCAAAATGTTCACTTAAGTCAAAATGATGTGCAAAACTAGCAAAAATATAGCAAAGAAGATTCCTTTGGGATCCTGCATTCTCTTAAAAAGCTCATGAGAAGGAGTTGCTTATTTCCTATCTTGTTTTCTGTCCTTTTCCCCCTCCACTTTTACTCATTGCAGCAGAAAAAACAGTACCAAAGAAAGACAGGATCTATGTAAGGAAGGAGTAATTTTTTATTTCTTGCACTTACTGGTCTGTTAAGGACTCTGGCCGGCTGGTAAAATTTTCTGTTAAAACTTCAAAGTATTCAAACAGTGGGGTGACCTGCTGTTTTAGGTATTTCTGCAGAGAAAAAAAATACATAGTTTTGTTTCAAAATATTATTATTATTGCTATTATGTGTTGGATGTTTTGTCTACATACAATTCCTGTATTGCAGATTTTAAACAAAAAATCAAATTAAGTATTTTAAATAATTATGTATTTGAATGAAGATGACAGTTTTGCAGGTGAGGTTAAGTTTACCAACTATACAATTTCCTATTGTTTCTATCACCGTGCTAATAATACAAAATTATTTCATGGAAAAAAAAATAAAAAAATATATATTTATACATACACACTGTATACAATGCGCATGCAACAATTCTGGGTGATTGCAGTTATCAGAGCAGTGATAACGGGGTAATTACCTTCATTGGCCCGTACACCTCTGAGCGATCAAACATCTGCGTAAAGTAACTGAGGCTGCTTAACATGGCCTGCCAGGGCATGTATTCAGTGTCACCCGAGATGTATCTCGTGGTGTCTAAAGCTCTTGTTGTATTGATATACTCGGCTCTGAAACATAAGGCAAAAAATCATTCAAGTTAAAAAGTGATTTCCATGATTACATTAACACAATAGTAAAAAAGCTAAGTAAAAGCTATATGCTTGTTACCACATTAAAAACCAATATATCATATAATCTTATATGTGTCGTTATATTGCATATGGAGCTTTCAGTATCATGAAATTATTTTGTTAAACTTTCAGCTTCAGTGCAGAATGTTGCCATCACTGTCCCATTAATACTATGGAGAGAGTTGGTAATACCAAAGCATCTGTAGGGCTACAAGCTGTAGATTCAATAGTCAGAACCAATAACCAAAGGCACATTAATAGCTTTAGGGGTTCACTGGCAGCTTTTGATATGCTTATTCACACTTACATGCAGTCACTATTAATAACTCATTGGTAATTTTTGTTACTAATTCCATGTTGGACCATAGTTACTATGGCGATTTCTTCGCCTAGGGGCAATTCACATTAAAGGTGCAAATGATCACAAACGATCTATTAGGATGATTATGCAGTCATATCTCCCAATGTGACTGTAATATCTGCATCATATTAATGCATGCTATATATTAAACTTATAGAAGCCATGCAATGATGTCTTCCTAACTAGTGCCAAATTTACAGCCCAGGCACCTCAACGGACAAAAAAATTTGGAGTCTTGCATACCATAAAATAAGTGCAACTATACACAGATACATTTTATAAAATACTTTGTATGGCCTACCTTGCTAAATTAAAGGCATCATCAATGATTTGTGCTCGGTTAATAACAGGAATTGCCTGTAAAACAAAAATTAGAAACTTGGTGTCACTGGGATCCGGTAGAGTTATACTCATACCTAGGAACTCTCCGGGTTTGACCCAGAGATTGCCGGGTGAAGCATCCCTTGAAATAGGGGTGTTTCCATCAGATGTCAGGGGGAAATCCATCTAAAAACATTGTGCATGAACATAGACCTAAAAAGAAATGGCGCCATAACTTTCTTATAGAAATGTATGTGCTCCCAACATGGCTTCATATCCAATGCAAATAATCTTTCCACAAAGTATCCTCACCAAATGATTGCTCTCCAGCTGCCAAATAAGCCTGTCCCAGTTTCCATCATCATAATTAACTCTGTAGTATCCAGTGACATTGATATTTGCTAGAAGCCATTCACTTCCAGTGGTCTTAAATTCATTAAATATTTCTATTCAGGTAAAAGAAATAGAGATTATTAAAAAAATACAAATTGCTCAATTAGCAACATAGCTGTAGGAAAGGGTTAATACATTTTTACAGTTCGCTCCATATATTGGATGGAGTTAGTGCCTTCACACCATTTAGCGTAACTAGATTTCTACATAAAGACTACCCTAGTGGATGTTTTTTTTTTAACCTTTGATGGTAAATAAAGTATTTGAAGTGACACCATCTAGACTACTGTGTCTCTGGTTCCTGTAGCCGTAAATGTCATTGTACTATGTGGGTTAAGTGCAAAGAGCAGTTCTGATGAAAAATGGCAAAATTAGTGAAGTCACTATAGCAACCAATGGAACATTCCAGTAGACTGTTCTGCTTTCAACACTCTGCACCAGTTTCTACATAACCCCCTATATTTGGTATCAGCTTAGGTACCATATACTTGGCTACGTCTTTCACAGTAAAAGTGTGTGCAGCCCATGTAACCATGGTTATCTTTATGGATATCGTAAGGGGTCTGCATACTTCCTACCGTTGGACCCCAGGATATGACATCATGTCCTGGCATGCCACACCAGCAGCTAAATGCAGGCACGAGAGAGGAAGTGCTTGTGGAGAGGACAATGCCAGTGGTGGCACAGAACTCCAAGCTTTGGTGTCTGTTAAGGGGTCCAAGGGGCATTTGCCATGGGTCCCTAAGACAAACCGGCCCTTTGGGAAGCTGCCCCCACTTTGTCCCATGTTGAAAAATGTCCCTGTTCCTTGTGCTTTATTCACACTTCTTCCTCAGGTAAGTCTACTTGTTTTTGTTTTAAAGAATGCATATTAAGGTACCCACAGACTACCTTAACCTAAAGTTATTGTGTTGTGAGGCTGTCGGGAACAGTAAACGGTCCTTTTATAGACCAAGGAGCTATCAGTGTACCCGCTAATCATTCCCCTTATAACTGCTTACCAATTATGATCTTAGATACAGATAAAGGAAATACATCATACCTGATGATCGTTCGAGCCAGAGTTTTCCAGAAGAACTGCTCTTAGAATAGGAAATTGGCACAATCCATTCATAACTGTAAAAAAGATTTGTTCAACAATGTTTAAGAAACAAATATACAATAATAAGAAGGGGTTATCAGGCTGTGTTGGGAAAACTCAGCTTTTAGTATACGGACAAGCATTAGCCTGTTAGCCTGTTTTTTTCTCTCATGCTTTATATGGATGTTTTTAACTAGTCCACGGACCGTGAATAAAAGTTTTTTGTATTTTTTATAATTTTGATTTATTGCAATTTATGAGTGACGACTGCAAACCTCATTTTTTTCTGTTGTGTAGGGAAAAGCTGATTTATGTTCATCATAAGAATTGTCCTTTATAATAGTTTTTTTTATTGATCTACGTACTTGAATTCAGATGGTCTGGTCACGACAGATTCTGGATCCAAAAGGAAGTGTTGTTGTGTTACAGTTCCAGTTGTTGTGTCAATTTTCACCACAGGGAATCCCATCTGTAGGACCCATCTATCCATGATTTTATCAATCGTCTGAGGAAGGGTTGGTCCTACTGGACTTTTATTCACTGCCTGGAAAGAAGACACGATAAACACATTTAGAAAATAACTGAAATATTCTGTAAAAATCCCTCTGCGTATACTTTTCACACTCATTGGCCTGACTTAGGATGGATTGGGAAGTTAAAGAGTTCCACATCTGTGTTCAAGTACTTTGTATGTTGTGTATCAAGTAAAAGTTTGTAGAATGGTGCAGTTTCTCACCTGTTGCAAATGAATCCACAGGTCACTGTACACAGTGTTGTCATATTCAAACTGTTTCAAGTAGGTCTAAAAAAATAAACGTAATATTTACAGTCTATGTCCATGGGATTTTCCAGTTAATGTCTATTTTATGGCTAAAATATAGCAGAATGACTGTTATTTCAGATGCTTAAAAATTACTAAAATCAACAGGAATGGTTTAGTTTTAAACATATTCTATTTTGTATTGATAAGGGTTACATAGCCGAAGATACTTACAGCCAGTCCTTCAACAAACACCTCCTCTGTGATAAAGTCAGATAACATCCGAATTACTGAAGCACCCTAAGTAATAAAATAATAAAAAATAAATAAAACACAGGTACACTTGCTTTGTTATATTTATGTATTGGTGATTATTACCCAAAGAATCTGAATGTGTACACCTTTTATGCTTTTTAGGTTGTGCACTCCTTTGCTATATTTTTGTGCTAGTCATATACATGATGTCATAGCATCTTATCCAACTAAAAAGCAGCTTTGGGTAGCCTTTAAATTCCTTCCACCTGCTTGTGGTATTTAGCAGCATAGTAGCATTAGCTGGTCTGGACCTCTTTACCTTACTGTAAGCGATGGCGTCAAACAGTTCACTTATTTCAGCTGGAGTGTTCACTTCCTCTTCTTTTGATGTGAGTGGATGGGAAGAAGCCAACGCATCGATTGCCATTACTCGGTGTACATCATATAGCACTATCAAGTCTTTCTGTGGGGGTTTAATGAAATGGGATAGGATACGTTAACAAATGTGAATCCTAAAAAGTTCCTCTTCCTTTAAAGTGTAACAGTGAAAGGTGACTTTAATTATAGTTAAACACAGATCTGTTTGTTCTCCCAAATATTGTATTTGAGCTCCAATATGCCAAGAAACCTGGTCATCTATAGGGGAATACCAGGTTATGTCCGCGGAGATGCGGACGAAGATAGCAGATGAAAAAGAGAAGTTGCGGAAGCAGTCGACAGAGAAGGTAGGGAAACATTTAGAGCGTCTGAGAAAGTGAACCAGAATGAGAGTGTGTAAGAGAAAGCTTTTTGCTTGGTTTTCGTCTGCTTCCTGAGGTGTCTGGCCTCGTGTTCGCGATTTTGCACGAATCACAAAATTTGCACGAATCCAAATGCACAAGTCTAATATATACTGTGCAATTTGGTCAATAAAGGCTGTTCCCGGATGTAATCCCCTTAGCTAAGTCTTGGCTAGCTTCTGCGTGGATAACCCTGCCTGCAAAATAGCTTTATTACTCGGTGATTTCTAGTGCTCCAGAAAAAGAAGAGAACTCAAGCTCAACCCAAAAAGGGTCTATAAAACCTGGTTCTATCACAGGCACTGAGGAACCTGATCGCCCAATTGGGCAATCTACCCTCGGTTAGGAGGCTGAGGGGCTGCTGTACCCATGGAACTGCCCTCCTAGGCCTAGTTGAACTGCTGATCCCTAGACCTACAGTAGAAAGGGGCACAGTGGTGAGAGAGACAAACTTTGTGCATGTTCTTTTTATCCCTAATATGAAAAGAGAATGAACTGACTCCTTTGAGTTTGAATACATAATCCAGTAATGTTATTTAACTGTTAACTTAGCAATGTCCCCATGTACTTGTAGTTAATATTCCTTTGGAACGGAGGTATTTTTTACAGTACCATCTCTGGTAGAACAGCTAAGGTCTTCATATTCAAGAAGTATAAATATATTCATACATATTCAATATATGTAAGAGCTGCACAACATCTTACACGCAAACAAGCAAAATGATGTGTTTGTCCAATTAATAATCAATATGCCATATGCTGGTTAAAATGCAAAAGATGACTGTTGAATTACAAATTCCGTCAAATATTATCCAGCCAATCTACTAGTGCCATGTTTAGTATAGACATTAAGATATCAAAAACATACTATGTTCCACGTAGGCTCTGCTTTGTCTGCTCCCAAGTACTCCACGTAGGAGGCAAACCCTTCATTCAGCCACAGGTCGTTCCACCATCGTATCGTCACAAGGTTCCCAAACCACTAAGAAATCAAGAAGATAAACATTAAGATTATCAGAGGTGTTGATGGGGCAATGGGATAATGTGAGGTTGACAGAAAGCTGGGTTCTTTTTCTTTTTAGCAGAAAACAAAAATTAAAAAATGTTAAATTCTGAGCTTTTCCTCAAACACATTTTATAAAGAAACAAATAAAAACAATACATACCTGATGAGCAAGTTCATGAGCTACCAATGTGGCTATTCTCTCCTTGTTGCTAATGGATGACACTTTAGGGTCAAATAGCAAACCAGTCTCCCTGTAGGTCACCAGCCCCCAGTTCTCCATGGCTCCAGCACTAAAATCAGGAAGAGCAACCTGGTCTGCAGAACAGAGTGTCTGATTGATATTAACATAAATACCCCTCCCCCAAAAACATTGTTTTATTTACTGCAAAAATAGTTATTTTAGTAAATGAACATAATCCAGGAAAAGCCGTGATATTTACATATATTTTTTCTAATGTGTTGGAAGAAAGCCGGGTGAGTTGTCACGTTTTTCTCTGATTAGTTTGATTGTACAAGAAACAAACTAATTATCAAACAGAAAATCTGTTTTATGTTGGAAAAGGTATATTAATGACTGTTACAATTTTTGGGGTTCCCATCATACTGAGCTTGGCCAAAGTTCTCAATTATTATTCTCTTTTTTTCTGATTATCTCTGATATTTTAGTATAGTTAGTATTGTTTTAGGTTATACATACCTGATTTTGGTAGAGGGTAAGGGGCTTTATAATATTCAGCAAAAAAATCCAGTATGGGTTTGCTTATACTTAATGCATATTCTCCTTGTTTCTCAACCTCAATAGCTTTTTTACGGCCCCAGATCTGTACCTAGAAAACACAAATCTAAAAGTTTCACACACAGTCATGGTCCTCATCAAGATCAGTTTCCATACATCCTATTAAAACAATTTTTGCTGCATGGAAAAGGTATTTAATACACATGTTGATGTACATTGACTACACAATTGTAACACTATAAACTTACCCCAGTGGTTGTGCTGTTTCCTGGATCACCAGTAGAACTGAACTGAGAGACTATAAAGGCCACAAGGTATGTGGACATCTTCACAGTTTTGTCGAACACTGTGACATTCCAGGTTTCTGCCTCTTCTATTATTTCATATTTTTCTTAAAGAAAATCAACAGAACATGCTGGAGAAAACACTTTATTAAAAACACGAATCCCAAGTACTTTTATAAAGCCAACTAGCTGTTCATTATATGAAAACCTATAATATAAATGATTTTACTAAGAGTTGTAATTTTTTAAAAATATGTGTTTATTTAATTATGGTATAAAAAACTGCAAAGCTGGTAGAGCCCTTTCATTTCCAGCATGCAGCTTTCTATCAAAGCACAGTAAGTATCACTGTATTCAATCCTGCACCCTACCTACTACCAGACTAAAATACACATGTCGAAGATGCCTGGAAGCTGGGCAGCAAAGGAGCAATGTTTCAGAATGAAGTTTTTTATTATAGTTATGCAGTGAGCAATTTACTCCTGGGCCTCGGTTTATTGAAGATTAGGGGCTACTGTTCATATCGGTTTGTCTTATTCTGTCAATTCTCTGTAGTCTGTCTTGTCTTGTTGGCGCTATATAAACAAAAGATAATAATAATATAGGAAGGAGAGGGTATGAATGTTAGGATGTTTGTTTGCATTAATGTGTATGTAAGGATGAATGTCTATGTATGAGGGTCTGTGTGCATGAATGAGTGTTACCATGAATCTGTATGTGAATGCGTTTGAGCATGTATGTGTAAGTGGTGTGACATGTAATGTGTGTTAACATGAGTGTGTAAGTATGGATATGTATTTATAAGTGGTAAAGAGGAAGTGTGTATGTGTGTGTTAGTGAGTATAAGTACGTGCATGTGTAAATTTGCTTAAGTGTGTTTACGAATGTGTGCCAGAGTGTATGTTGCAAGGGGCAAATAAGGCACTGTGGTTTCTAGTTACACCCCTGCATTTAATCATCCCTGAGTTCAATACATTAGGGGTGTAAAGATATTTGAAACATTTCAAGTGCTATTTCTAAATGCATGGTACAACAAACTTACATACATGGTAAGCTATTGTAAGCAAGGTTTTTCTGGATTTTCTCTTGATTTCTGCAGTAACTACATCTTTACATATTATTGGTCCCTGTTACAGTACTGGTACTGATATTGACAATGTTTGCTTACCTATAGGATTCATGTTTGATAAAGCTACATAGTCTGGCTTGTGTATTAGGGTGATGTTGAACGTTGCTTTCATTGCTGGCTCATCAAAGCAGGGAAATGCTTTCCTGGCATCAGGAGCCTGCATCTGAGTGGTGGCAATGATCCTAATACCAAAAACATAGCAGAAGAAATGTCTAGCAGGGGTATTTGGCAACCAGGGGGTGATCCTGTATATGGACCTCTCTCACAGAAAATTAATGTTGGGAAGAATTCACAAATTTCTAAATTGTATATCAAGTGGAAAAAAATAGAAATCTGAACTTACATATAAATTAAATATGTTGAAATAAATAACATTTACTGATATGGTACAGCATAACTCCCATCACTATATACTGTGTCAGACATTGATGGTGGTACAGCATAACTCCCATCACTGTACACTGAGCCAGACATTGACATGGTAGGACTCTGCCCCTAAAACAAACTGCCTGTGCCACTGCTGGCCGTTTAGCAGGCTGCCTGTGCCTCCTCTGCCCCTGAAACAACCTGTCTGTGCCACCTCTGCCCCTAAAATGGCCTTCCTGTGCCACCACTGCTCCTGAAGCAGCCTGCCTGTGCTACTTCTACCCCTGAAGCAGCCTGCCTGGGGCTAATTCTGCCGCCGAAACAGCCTGTCTGTGCCAACTCTGCCCCTGAATCAGCCTGATTGTACCACCTCTGCACCTCCTAATCAGCCTGCCTGTGCCACATCTGCCCCCTTATCAGTCTGTCTGTCCAATTTCTGTCCCTAAACACCCATTACTTCACCCATTCACTCTCCCGCGCCCCCTACCACTCTTGCAGATTTTACTTGTCCAGTGGCTGGCCTAGCATCACCGGGACTGCGCAGGTGTCTATGCGGCCCGAGGTAAGATGCGGACCGAGTTAGGCGGCCGTTGGCCCACCGGGCATGATAAGTAGCACCTGAGCAGGACCGCCACTGTCTATTAGTTCACTATGTACTTGTTTTCCCTGAAGCACACCTGTAATACAGCACTATGGGGTTAATGCTTACAGAATCTGCTAAATGCTAAAGAAAATGATTCTGATGAGAACAATATTTTTTTCACCAAAATGATTGCATTTTTCCTGACAAAATAACTACATTTTACTGCTTATTCTAAAATTCATTGTGTACTTGAATTATTAACATGCATCATAAGAGTTAATCTACCTTAACGTTTGATATATGAAAAAGGTGACTAGGAGTGAGTAAAAAAAGGCAGAGCAGAGATCCAGGAGAGAGAACAAAGTAAAGAAGAGTTAAGAAGTAAAGAGTAAAGAAGTCACTCTAATCCAGATTACTTGGTTACAGCAGTGACTGTTACCCATTACCATCCTAGATTATTTTTCGTTTCCCAACTAATCATATTGTGTTACAATGTAACATTATACATGTTATAATAATGTTAAATATAACAATTCATTAATTTTAAATTTAATCCTCCCAGTACCAGAGTTAGGCAAAGACCCAAGAACCATATGTTACTCAGCGTTCTTTTAATGCCTTTGTTGGACCGAATTTAAATCTTACTTGGTTTGTCCATCTTCCACGTATTCACTCCGATAAAAGCCAGCCAGGTCATCTGCCAGCTCCCCTCGAAACGTGGTGAACAGGGAATAGTTTTTACCAACTTCCAGGTTGTTAACAGCATGAACCACCAAATACTGGGTCACTGGCACTTCATCCACCTTTGATACAGGAAGATCGGTAAAAGCGGCATCTCTAAGAACAGCTTTAGTAGGTGTTGTGAAGTTGAGTTTGTGGCTGTGAATGATGACATATTTTGTGGCTTCTTTGCACGTGAAGTAAACGGTGCTTTTTCCGTAGAAGATATAAAGTCCTTGAGAATTCTTTTCAAGAACTGGCTTCAGTTCAACATCATAGTGATAGGGAATAAGAGATTTTGGAAGTCTATAACGGTTCCATGGTTCATCTGCTGGAGCACTGGTGGGACTGCTTCCCAAAGTGACATTAGTTGTTGTTGTTGTTGTTGTTGTTGTTCTTGTTGTGGTTGTTGTTGTTGTAGCTGTGCTTGTTGCATCTGTTGGTTGGGACAGATGATGGTTTTTTGCCTTAATTTCGGCATAAATAACTGACAAAGCTATTATAGCAGCCACAGAAGCAATGGCGAACAAGATACTAACAACAGCTAGTACTTTGCCAACAAAGAAGCCCTGGGCCATCGTGGAAGGAGAAGGTGCTGCGGGAACAATGACTGGAGATGATCGCTTTTATCGTGTTTGAAGAAACATTAACTGCATGGGACAAAGGTTGGAAGCAACTCATCTTTAATTATATTTTACCAATCTTTCAATGTTGCTGAATGCTAGGCTGAGCTGGCTGGACGCTGCTTGCCTCATCTATGCTTGACGTCACAGAAAAATCCTAAGACTATTTTACCAGCATTCAGTTAGTGGAGAGGGTTTCCACTTTCTAGTTGATTTTTTCCACCTTGTTTATACTGATCTGGATGCTGTAGAAGAGCTGATTATTTGTGAACTAACTTCACCATGCTCCCTTAATGTCTTATGCATCATGGATTCAAAGTTATCTTTTTTGAAAACTTCAATGCATAGTGAAATTGGGGAATTTTAATCTCACCTGCAAACTTTTTTTATATATATATATTATATATATATATATATATATATATATATATAATTTGCTATATATAAGAGGTATTTGTTAAAAAATCTCAAACCTTTTTCAGTCCTTGGGCTTGTTATTTTCAGGTTAGTCTTGTGTTTAAATTACCCTTTATCTTTTAATAAAAAAATGAATATTTTGTTATATAGAAAGTAACTACTTTATTTCTGCCTTCTTAAACTACATGGGTAGTGTGCATGCTTGGGGTAAAGGACATAGCATTAAGCTTCTTCCCCTTTGTTTTCAATGGAAGCCTTAAAAAATGGCACCCTAGTCTACCTTATACAGAATCCAGCCCTGCAAAAAAGATTCAATAATATAGCAGAAAACACACCTGATAGCCTTTTCCAAGAGACCGTGTGCATAATTGTAGTTAAAGAAAACACACATGAGCTCTCTAAACCTTAATAGGCTTGCACAAAAAACACACCACAAAACACCACAAGGGAGCACAGAAGGGACCTAGTCAGGCAAACAATATTGCCTATATTGGCTATATCTTACTATAATTTCTAACGTATCATGTGTTCAGATTGGGACATCTGTGTTCGGAGCGTGGCTGGAGTTGGGCAGGAGCTTGATCAAGGCAGAACCACCTGCCCACTTACCAGAAGAGTCCCCTTGAGTCACTCAGCTGCAGAGTGTAACAAGGAGGCCATGTGGGAGCTGCAGCAGAGGTCTGTGCAGCAAGAGCACTGATTTTTATTGATTTTACATAATTTTGGTCAATCAGAGGATATAAGAGGATCTCAAAACTATAGCTTTCATTAAGGCTACTTGAAAACACCTTTCCAAGATAACAAAATTGGAGATTTAGTCACGTTATATGGCCCTATTGTGCTTAGCCCACCACTACACCAAGGTACTCCAAGATAGGTGGGTAAGTACTGTTGCCTATATCGAGCTAAATCTCTCCAAATACATACATACCAAAAGGCTTTCCTATTTTACATACACAGAGACACTCCTGCAGTGTATGGGTTTCTCTGGACACATTCATGGAGCACATGTGAGGGGTGCTAAACCCAAAGCCTGATCAGAGCTTCAAATACAAACCAGTCCAAAAGGGAAGCACCTAGCATTTATTATAAGGGAGTGCTGACAAAGACCAAATAGCTATATCCAAAGGCATTAGTGCTTAAAAACACCTTTCCAAGCTAACAAAATTGAAGGTTTAGTCACATTATATTACCATGTTTGACATGAGTGCGCTTATCACTTTGGATTATATATATGTGTTACTACCCTTCAAAAGTGAGTACACCCCTCAAATTTTTGTAAATATTTTAATATATCTTTTCATGTGACAACAGTGAAGACAACACTGTATAATTGCTGTCCCCTCAAAATAACTCAATACACAGACATTAATGTCTAAACCTTGGCAACAAAAGTGAGTACATCCCTAAGTGGAAATGTCCAACTTGGGCCCAATTAGCCATTTCCCCTCATCGGTGTCATGTGATTTGTTAGTGTTACAAGTTCTCAGGTGTGAATGGGAAGCAGGTGTGTTAAATGTTGTGTTATCGCTTTCACACTCTGTCATATTGGTCATTGGAAGTTCAACATGGCACCTCATGGCAAAGAATGTCATATCCAGAGGTTGTCATTGGGAAATAGATGTATGAGTGCTGCCTGCATTGCTGCAGAGGTTGAAGGGGTGGAAGGTCAGCAGAGGCTAGAACCATGTCCTGTGGTCCGATGAGACCAAGATAAACGAACCAAAAGATATTTGGTTCAGATGATGTCAAGTGTGTGGCAGCAACTAGGAGAGGAGTACAAAGACAAGTGTGTCTTGCCTACAGTCAAGCATGGTGGTGGGAGTGTCATGGACTGGGCCTGCATGAGTGCTGCTGGCACTGGGGAGCTACAGTTCATTGAGGGAACCATAAAAGCCAACATGTACTGTGACATACTGAAGCAGAGCATGATTCCCTCCCTTAAGAGACTGGGCCGCAGGGAAGTATTCCAACATGATAATGACCCAAACACACCTTCAAGATGACCACTGCCTTGCTAAAGAAGCTGAGGGTAAAGGTGATGGACTGGCCAAGCATGTCTCCAGACCTAAACCCTATTGAGCATCTGTGGGGCATCCTCAAACAGAAGGTGGGGGAGCGCAAGGTCTCTAACATCCAGCATCTCCATGATGTCGTCATGGAGGAGTGGAAGGGGACTCCAGTGGCAACCTGTGAAGCTCTGGTGAACTCCATGCCCAAGAGGGTTAAGGCAGTGCTGAAAATAATGGTGGGCGCACAAAATGTTGATACTTTGGGCCCAATTTGGACATGTCCACTTAGGGGTGTACTCACTTTTGTTGCCAAGGTTTAGACATTAAAGGCTGTGTGTTGAGTTATTTTGAGGGGACAGCAAATGTACACTGTTATACAGACTGTACACTCACTACTTTACATTGTAGCAGTGTGCCATTTCTTCAGTGTTGTCACATGAAAAGATATAATAAAATATTTACAAAAATGTGAAGGGTGTACTCACTTTTGTGAGATACTGTAGCTATTTTCATGGGAAACAAAGTAATTTCTAGAAATTTCTAATGATCGGTTAGACTTTTAAAATTCAACTTGGATTAACTAACAGATGAGTGATAGGAGTGATAAACGGCCTCTGTACACCTATGAAGATATTGCATTAAAACCCAGCTTTTTTCAGCTACAATAATAACAAGAGTAACAACATCTACACCGTACATCTGGTCCATTTCTCATTAAATTTGCTTCTCTTACAAAAACTAGGACATTTCTAAGTGACCCCAATAAACACCCTTTTGCTCCTTAGATAGATGCTATTCAAGTCAGCTCCAAAGAAGGACATAATCAATTATTGAGCTTTATGGCTTTTATAAGTGATGAGTTTGGAATGCTCTCTGATCCCCTAGTAAATTTTACAGCATTTTAGAGGTTATTGAACTGTATTGTTTTACAGCGTACAATAAGTGTTCTTAAGCTTAGGCAAAGTTCAGTACCTGATGGCCACATAAAAACAGTTTTTCAGACTCAGGCTAACCTAAAAGGGATGTTATGTAGCAGAGGTGGGGAACCTTTTTTTCTGCCAAGGGCCATTTGTATATTTATAACATCATTCACGAGCCATACAAAATTATCAACTTAAAAATTAGCCCCAGATTGTATATTTATCCCACAAGACAGCCCTACCTTTAGTATTGATTTATGTGATGCCCCCAGCCAGCCCCAATTGTAAATTAAATCCTCATTTCCCCCACACCCTTGTTTATTGCCCCAATTGCGACTGCGACGGGGCCCTGGAGTTCTGCCAGTCAGGGGGGCCCAAGGGGTGCTGAGCGGTTACTGAAAACGCACCCCTTGGGCCCCCCTGACTGACAGAACTCCAGGGCCCTTCTGTCTCCTCTGCTCGCTGCCACTTGCCGCCGTCTGCCTCAGCGCTGCCCTGACTGCAGTGGTGGGAACGTGAGGCGTCTCGGGTGCTGGTGCTTCACGCTGGCATATGACGTCATATGCCGGCCCTCAGCAGTGAAGCAGAACAGCGGGGTAGAGGCCTCGCACCTCCACCACAGGACAGGGTAGATAAGTGAGAGGGGGTAGGGAGAGGGTAGATAGGTGAGAAGGGGGGTAGGGAGAGGGTAGATAAAGTGAGAAGGGGGGTAGGGAGAGGGTAGATAGATAGAGAGGGGTTAGGCGGAAATGGTATAATAGTGAAGCGGGGGTAGGGAGAGGGTTAGATTAGTGAGAGGGTAGGGAGAGGGTAGATAGTCGTAGAAGGAGGGGTAGTGAGGGTTTAAGATAGTGAGAAGGGGTAGGGAGAGGGTAGATAGGTGAGAAGGGGGTAGGGAGAGGGAAGATAGTGAGAAGGGGGGGTAAGGTAGAGGAAGATGATAAGTGAGGGGGGTAGGGAGAGGGTAGACAGGTGAGAAGGGGGTAGGGAGAGGGTAGATAAGTGAGAAGGGGGGGGTAGGGAGAGGGCCTGAGAAGGGGGTATATGGGTTGGGGCCCTGAGGATTCTCCCACCGGGGCCCTGAGGCTTCTGGTTACGCCCCTGCCCCCACACCCTTGCGTATTGCCCCCAGCCAGCCCTACATTGTGCATTTATGCCAACCAGCCAACCCCTATAATGTCAGCCCTGGCACCCAGATTGCATCCACAAGACCTGCCTAGAACTCAGACTGGAAGCATAGGAAGCATAGAACCATCTTTGCCCCCAACAGCCTCCTTGTATCATCCTTGCCTCAAACAGCCTCCCCGTGCCATGCTTCCCCCTACTTACACATCCTGTCAGGAAACACAAAACAAGATGCAGTTAAATCACACCTTTTATTAAAAATAATAAATTACAAAAACGTAATCCAGAGACGTGGTAAAAATACGCAGTCAGGAGCCAAAAGTCAGGATACCGGAGAGCAGGATACACAGGAACAAAGCCAGGGATCAAGATACCGGAGAGCAGCATACACAGAAACAAAGCCAGTGATCAGGAACCAGAGTGGGAAGTCAGCAAGGCCAGAATTAAACATGGAAATGCAGCTTGACATCAGAGACCCTGCAAGGGCAGAAAAGTACAGACCCTTGCAGCTTAAAAAGCTAGATCATAGCAGGAAAGATGTTGGCTTATTAGCAGGTAACCGAGGAAACAGGAATGCAGACTGCTCATAAAACTCAGCTGAGGTGTTCATTTACAACACAGAGAAGCAAGTAGTGGAATGGGGAAAGAGTGAGAACCCTAACACATCCATGCTATCAGACACATATTCATTCAGTCATTCACAAGCATTCATTCACTCATTCACAGATCCTCATTAATTTACTCATTTAAAGATACTGATTCAGAGATACTCATTCATTCACTCATTCACAGATAATCATCCCCTCATCCATTGATACTCATTCACAGATACCCATTCACAAATATTCCCTAATTCAGATACTCATTCATACACTCTCCTCCACCCCTTACCTGAACTGTAGATTTACCTGTGCCGCTCGCAAGGGCTCACCGCTTCCCCCTGTGTTGCTCGCACTCTGTGCAAACAATCTCTCATTTACCCAGGAGAAGCAGGAACAAAGCAGGGTCATGTGACGTGATGTAACGTGAAGTGACTCCTTCACTGTGCTGCACCTCATCTCCCCCCCCCCCGCGTGTATAGATCAAATAACAAAAGGAAACAGAGCATTACAGGTATAACTCAACTGAATAACATATACAAGTTACAAACCCTGTATTTGCAGGTATAGAGTAAATAAATAATAAATGGAAACATAGAATTGCAGATATAGAGTATGAACAAAACACAAACTTGCAGGTACAGATCAACTGACAAATCATGTGGAAACTGAAGGTATAGACTAAATACATAATGCATAAAGATGTACACCAAAGGCCAGCCCTGGCTCATGATTGCACACAGTGAATTTCTCTAGCACCAATACTGCACACATAGGACTTGCCCCAGCACCCAGATTGCACTCCCATGACTTGCCCAGAACCCAGAATGTACACACAAGATCTGCCACAGCACCTAGACTGCACACATAGAATTTAATTTACCCAGCATCCACACACTTGATATACTTCTTTCAAATAACAAATTATTGTGGGACTTCAACCGCTAGTTAACACGGCATGAAAACCCTGAGCGATTCAATCCATTCAGCAGAGAAAGAAGGCAATTTCCAAAAATCTAAACTATTATGCTTTGCTTAGACATACTTGCCCAAACATACAAACACACCCTCTCCTCTTTCTCATAATTTCACCCCTATCCCAGTATCTCTCTTCTTTTCCATATCTCTGCTCTTTCTGTCATTGTTACTCCTATTTCTGATTACCCCTTTTATCTCTCCCCTTTCTCTTTATCTCTCCCTTTTCTCCATATATCCCCTTCTCCTAATCTTTCCCACTTTCCATTATCTCTTCCTATCTTTCTTCATTCCAATTGTCTCTTGTTGTCTTATTCTTTTCTCTCCTGTTTTCTATATGTCCCTATCTCTCTCCTTAGACTCCTTCTGTCTTCTTTCTCATCTTCCCACTATCTTTCCCCTCTTTCTCTCATTACCTCTCCCCTATATCTTTGTCTTTTTACATTTTATTACCATATATATTCTGTACTATATAAAGTATCTCTTACCCTGCTAACCATCTCTTACCTTCCTGAAGTCGTGGGGGTGAGAGCACACTGTTTCAGTGTTCCATCATGGTTCACGCAACTTCAGAGCTGAAGGACATCATATCCGAGCACTCAGCCGGCACGCATTGCAAGGGAGCAGTAAAACGGTATATACAGTATAAACAGACCTTGCGCTCCCTTGGGACGGTTAGGGGGAGCTCTATTATCTCTCCCATGCCTGTGGTAGAGCCGCAGAGAAGGCACCCTCTGGGGTGTTGCGGCCTGTGTGGTCGTACAAGTAGTACATCCATTAGGCTGACCCTGCTTACACATACCCCTTACGAAAAATTACTGCAGTTTTTCTGAAGTAATACTGCTATTTTTTGGACATGAAAAAAGTGCAATACTGCACTTTTACTGCAGTATTACTGCACATTTACTGCAGTTTTACTGCATTTGTACTTCACTGTACCGCACATTTACCGCACTTTTTTTGTATATTGCAAACCTACAGTTGTACTTCAATGTGCTACAGCTTTATTGCATTTGTACTTCCGTACAAAAACAACTGCAGTACAACTGCAGTACAGTGAAGTACAAATGCAGTAAAACTGCAGAAAATGTGCAGTAATACTGCAGTAAAAGTGCAGTATTGCAGTTTTTCATGTCCAAAAAATAGCAGTATTACTTCCGAAAAACTGCAGTAATTTTTTTGTAAGGGACATGCTCACACACATACACACACATACACATTCATCAAGTTACGAGACCCTGCTGCAGTGCTACTTCCGTTAGCTGCTACAAATTGGCTGGTCTAGCCTTATGGACAGGCTTGGGGGCAATCGCCCCTGAGCCAGCCTGCATTGAACCATAGGGAGCTACTCCTGTAAGATCAGCTGCTTCCGTATAATTTAGGGTTAATGCACGGAGACTTAAGGTAATCTAACTGACATAACTATTGATGCACAGTCATCTTAGACCTTCTTGCAGGAAGAAAAACCCCAGATATTAATGCGGAGCGCTTTGATATGTCATTTCCCTGTGCTCTACACCTGTGGTGTATGTAAGGGTGTATGATCGTCTGTCTCATCTATATAATGCAACCTACTGGCTTTAATATGGCTCCCATGTACTTCCAGTTATGTCTGAGGATCTCAAAAGCCTAAATATCAGAGCAATTATGTCTAAGGCAAATGCATTCAACCCTGGGGAAAACTGAAGCTAAATGCTAAAAGTATGGCATGTCCATCTGAAGATTTTCTGACGCTTGCTTTGTGTTTCTTCTTTTTTCCCTATCTAATTATTTTTCCTAAAATTCCTTTAATTACTTTCTTTGTGGTTGTGTCCCTTGAAAGGAACATTTATATTAATTTCTTGCGTGTCTTTTTTTTAGTGAAGCCCCAGACAATCACGTGCCTTGCAACCTCTCAGTTTCTTTGGATCAATCACTTTGCGTCGCTGCCAGACCACGCTATTTTGCTTATCCTGATACCTCCGTTTTCCTAGAACGATTGCATATATTGTAGATTTCAATATGGTACAAATGAAAAGTATTATAGCCTTTTTAGGCTGCGCACCATGACAACTGTCCTTTTTTCAGTATATTGTTACTTAAAATAAGTACTGCGTGATCCTAGTTGCTAATGCTGTATAGGATTGTATCCCCTAACTATTGTCTGAGCAAGAGTTCAGGCATAGTCTTTTAGAATGTTTCATCTGAGTGTATGAATTGGGTCCACCTTGTGTGGTATTGCTCTGTTTAGGAGCTCCTGGTGCCCACAGAAGTAACACTTTACTCAACTCAGCTCTATGTAAAATCCAAAAGTTATATACAACTCCTTACCTCATTATAGTTACGGTATATAAAACTCCTTACCTCATTAGCATGCTCCACATTGGTTATGTATCACATAAATAGAAACCTAACTAGGGACCAGGCATGGCCATCTTCAGATTTTAAGTGACCCTAGGCAAACTATTCCAGTTGTACTTGCAATGTGAAATGCTATTTCAGTAGAAACAGTCTAGGAGAATACTGAGTAAATTCAGCCCCAAAGGTACATCATCATTAAGTATATAACTAAACTAAATTGAGAATGTGTGGCAGACATATGTGAAGATATAAAGACCAGCAAGGCTGTTTTTTATTTTAATTATTTTATTTAAAATTCTAGAAAGCAAAAAATGCATTCTCAGTCTTAATTTAGCAGTCTATGAAAAAAGTCTATAATTTCTCATTTACACGGAGATTGTAAAAGTATAAATAAAGATATAAGATGTTTGCTTGTCTTACATGTTAATCATAAATTGCAACCTGAGCACAATGTTTCTGCTTTTTCATTTTGAATTAGGCCTTTTTTCTAGAAGGACCTTAAACAAAATTATATTTTGGCAAAAGTGGATTTCTCTATCACTTAACAAGGTAATTCATAGAAACCCACTAAAACATGGATGCTACTAAGTCTTGATATTCTTTAATGTTCAGGAAAGGGTGAGGTTTCTGGATCTCTCGTTTTAGAGTAAGAGTTCAGATAGGCACAGCTGGTTTGTAAACTTGTTCCTCTCAAGTCTTAGGTGGTGGATTTTAAATGGCATCCTGGAACCATTTAAGTACTGGCTCTTTGTTCTCATTCACCCATTTGATATTTGCTTTGGTTTTCTCTATCGCTTGCTCCAGTGTCCGAGTGGCTGTCCCAAAACCAATGTCCTGGTTGTCAAGTTTGAACTGCTCCAGCTGGAAAAAAAAGCAGCAGAATCATTAAAGGTGTGATAGTCTGAAGATCATTTGATAATGAATACCAAGCATTACAGAATTGTCTTCAAATACTTCTAGAAGCATTTCTAGCAGAAAGAAGAAGATCTTTAAGATCTCTGGGTAGCCCTCACCTAGAGAATTGTGTAGAGTTCTGGAAACCTTACAGGAATCTAGTTCTGGAAAGAGCTACTAAATTGGTAAAGGTTTTGCAGGATGAAAAATATCATGAAAGACTATGATAGCTAGGGAGTCATAGATGTAATACAAGGAAGTTTTACTCCACTGAGAATATAATGTATACTGCGATCAAAAACACAAGACTAAGGGCATAACAAAGCTTCTATATGCTAGGTTTCTACCAAAGGGGAACATAGACAGAAGAACCGATGATTATTATTAGCTGTCAAAATCTATTGTTTAAGTTATGCAGTATACCATGGTATAGTAAGGACCAGTCCCTAACAAATTAGCTCAGATGTGAGCTCATCACTTGTGCTAAAAAACATTACATAATGAAAAGACTCACAGGATAAGTCTCAGGGTTAAGTATATGCTTGTTAAATTTAGTATAAATACCGAAGGTGCTCCCTGTTTCAAAATTTGGAAATGAGGTAAAGAATGATTGAATTTTGTATTTTTTTTCCCCTGTGATTGCACTTGAACTTATTACCTGTAAGTAGGTCAGGGGTATACTAGGGATTTCTTTACAGTTTTTGATTCTAGTTAATTCTCATGAGAATTTTTTTTTCTCTTGTGCTTTTTATAGTCATGCTTTACCTTATTTCCAATTTGTGAAATCAGGGAGCACCTACAATATTTATAATAAATTTAATAAGCAAATACTTACCCCTGATATTTACCCCTGTCAGGGTTTGCATTATGTAATATTTTCAGCACATTTGAGCTCCTTACACCCTCCTTTTTTAATGTATGTTTTTGATACGGTTCAGGTTACCATGCTCCAGGGCTTGCTCCTTATTTTTGGATCATTTTCTATTATATACACTAAATTGAGTGTATATCTATATTTTCATACTCTGCAATGCTGCCAATAAAATGCTTTAACACCTGGGTGACTTTGTTTTCTTATGTAGCTTTATTTCCACGTGCATGTCAAAGTAAACATTGGGATCAGTGAGACAATATGAGGAACATCATTTAAATGTAATTCAACGGCGGTCAACTGTTTCTGTTCCTTACCTGCTGTAATTCAAATTCAGAGGAGAATCTCCGTGTCACACCTTCAATTAAGTTACCAAAAGAGAAAGAAGATCCCCCAAATCTAAGTGAAAAAACAAAACGCAAAAACATTTTTTTAAGAAAAAAACAGTGTGATATTGGCATGTGTCAGTGGTTTTTAAAGGAGAGGCTTACTGAGTGAAGATGGTCCTCCAATTGGCTCTCACAAAGTCCCAAGCAAGACTCTGTCCTATCACGTTACTGGAAACTCTGGTAATAGTGGTGACAGTATCTTGCCGACGAATCTTAGTGGGATCCAGTGAAAACTCCAAAAGTCTGCAGAAAAAATGACGAGAGTTATCTATGTGTTTTTTTTCTTCAGAACTTTTGATTGTACGTGTGGTCATATAGTGACTTGTTTTAAAATTTTATCACTGCCATTTTTTTTTAAATAAACCTGTGAAAAAAAAATGTATTCCTTAGTTTATAGATTATTACAACCTATTATTTGTCTTAAACATAGGACTTGGGTATGAACTCTAATATTGTTCTCTAATATTATATAACACTCCTCTGGTGCACTCGTCCTTACCTGTTAAGAATCCAGGGCTCTTTGCTGCAGGCCAGAGCGGACCTGAGTTTGTCCGATTCCTGCGCATTATCTGATGCAGCAAATTGTTCCCATACAAAATCCCATTCAGCTTCTCCTCCCTGTGCTACTGCTGTGCAGTAAATGTTGGATCTTAGATTTGGATGAATCCTGTGATTTGAGAAAAAATTGTGTTAAATTTCTGAAGTTACATGTGGTCTTTTTCTGTGACCATTAAGGGGAGATTGATAGATAGATGACGGATAAACTGAACTCACGTATTATTTTTTGTCACCAGCCAGTCATTAAATTGTTTACTTGCCAGCTGTCCACACTCTGCAACTCCATAAGAACAAGCAACGCTAATAGCATTGATTTCATTGTATCTGAGGAAGAAAATAATTGGATTGGCAAATAATAGTAAAATGGTCTACAATATAACGTTTTATTTTACAAATCAAATAATGTTTGTTTCATTTGGTTGGCAAGACAAAATATGCGGTTAGAGGACATTTTCTTGTTTCCAAAAACAGCCACCTTCCTTTTTGGCAGAAGTTCAAATAAGATACATTTTTTTAATATAAATAATGATCACATTGAGATCCCTGCTTGTGATCACTTTTTCTACCAACATTTGCAATTTTTTCTTTACTTTATGGTTCCGTGAAAATCTGACTTTTAACTTGCACTATAGTTCACTCCAGTTCTTGAGGCACTGTATAACACACTTACATTGGCAGCTAATCTCATCACATTCGCCTAGAGATGTGAAATGATCTAACAGTTGCACCTGCAGAAGCTGACTGGCGGATTAAAAGCCTTCCAAAACAGATTTTCTAAATAATAATTGGATCCCTTCTTTCATGTAGGAATGATCAGCTATTGTAAAATGTAAAAAGCCCACTCAATCCTTCATTCCACTTACTGATCCGTTAAGGATTCTGGACGTTTGGTAAAGTTTTCCGTGACTGTTTGAAAGTGTTTAAACAAAGGAGTGACTTGCTTCTTTAAGTATTCCTGTAAGACAAAGTAAATCATTCAATTTACTAAGATATTGTTGAAGAGAAATAATACTGTATAACGTAAACTTAATGAATTTTCTATATTAACCAACATATTAACCAAACTAACCAACTATACGTATTTTCCTCCAACAGGTCCTTTGCACCATTGCAACATATGTAGCAACATTTTTAAAATGGCTCAAAAACATAAAGTTTTTGCGATCTCACTAACTATTCTTATTCAATGTAAAAACTGGGGCTAGTATTTCTCTGTCTCCCAGTGCATGGTCGGGGTAGGATAGTGGCCAATTATGAATTAGCCTAGTAAGGGGACAATTTTAGTTTTCAGAGTCATTTCCAGATGTGTTTTTAAATTGACTTCATTAGTTTTACTTGTGGTGTTTAGAATAGCAAGGACCTCATGTAGTCACCACTGCGCCTTATCTGTGCCATGTAGATTTAGAATTAAATTCAGTGCATCTATGTTTTATTATATTGCAGATCCATTTTCATTTTGCTAGTATGGCCTAAAGTTTCTTTTCTTATGAAAACATTTCCAGTAAATGTTTATGCTTTTTTTAGCATGAAAAGAAGATATGTTATCAGAGGGATAGGTTTTTATCTGGCCATAAAACGTTTTGAGCCTCTATGTTGTAAACTGAGTTGGTGGGAACTCAAGCCGCTGCTGAGAAGGTCCCATGTAATGACAAACAGAACAGTATGGCAGGTATCAGAGCAGTGATAACGGGGTAATTACCTTCATTGGCCCGTACACCTCTGAGCGATCAAACATCTGCGTAAAGTAACTGAGGCTGCTTAACATGGCCTGCCAGGGCATGTATTCAGTGTCATTGGAGATGTATCTTGTGGTGTCTAAAGCTCTTGTTGTATTGATATACTTGGCTCTGAAACATAAGGGAAAATGAATCTGCTTTTTACCACCTTAACTTATTAATTCTTAAAAATGCAAATTAAAAGTAAAATGTTAACAGATAAATATGAAAACAAAAAATATAGGTAGAGTCAGTAAGGATAAGAATAAATGTCTAGGGAATTTATTGCGAAGGGTCATTGGCAAACTAAGAAATCACTCGCGGGTCAATATATCTGTCAAAAAGGCCTTGTAATGCATTTTAGCTTTAATATTAGACATCGCTCACCTTGCCAAATTAAAGGCATCATCAATGATCTGGGCACGGTTGATGACAGGAATATTCTGCAAGGCAGAAAATATAAAAAATGCTCATAAGTGCTCCTTAAATAATCATTTTACTTATCAGAAAAGACTTAAGAAATGTAGAGAAGTGACAGTTTCAACACAAAATAGCCATGCTTTTAGGCACTGGTTGATGATCTGTAATCACTCCTTGTCTTGGCTAACATGGTTGCTCACAGGTTATGACTTTAGAAAGGTGGTCTGACTCAAAATGAGTATTGGTATCATATTTTCTATACATTTTGCAAGTATCCATGGGGGCTGTATCGAAATTAGGTGGTTTTTCCCCTCCTTACTTACATACGAATTTATACATATACAACTTTGCCTTTTGCCCAGTCTGACCAACAATTTTCATGGGGGTTGAATGCACAAGGTACTATTGTACAATTGAATCTGTGCTAGAGCTCTGATGTCTGTGTCAGCACATGACTGACTATAACAGAAAGTTATTTCACAAATCATACACACCAAATAACTGTTCTGCAGCTCCGCAATAAGCCTGTCCCAGTTTCCATCATCATAATTAACTCTGTAGTATCCAGTTACATTGATATTTGCGAGAAGCCATTCACTTCCAGTGGTCTTAAATTCATTCAATAATTCTAGCCATGTAAAAAAATAAATAGAACATATTGACAAATGAACATGGCAGACAATTTATTCAACTGGCCAAGCCCACTGTTCATGCGCTGGTACAGTGTGATTCTGTTTTTTCAGTATTTGATACAAGTTGGGAGACAATGTTATCAGAAAGTATTTGAAAAACCTTCTTTAAAGTTTTGAGATCCAAAGCTGAATCTCTCTAACATATTGTTAACCCTCTGTCCCTCTTACAATTAAAGGGAATATATGGCGCTTTATCCAATGATCCATCCAAATCCAGACAATTTCAAAATCGCTACTTGTCTAAGCAGATCATAGTAAAAATTCAAGCAATAAAACTTTAAGCAACTTCAAGTAATTAATTTAAACTAGCCATTCTAATGTCCAGAATATATTCAATATAAATACTGTGCAAACTTTACATATAGATTTGAAACCCTACACATCATCATATTTATGTTTTGCATGTATGTTTGAGTATTTATTAAATGTGTATGTAAAGTATGTATTCAATTATATGTCTAAATGTTATATATTAAAAATGGCTGCAAAAGGGATCTCTAAATACGGTAAGTAGGAAAAGGATATTAAGACAAAAAAATGAAATGATTTAATATCATCAATTAAGTAGAGGTATCATGTTGGGAATACAGATTGGAAAGCTAATTACAGGAAATGCTTTGTTTACCTATTAATGAGTTTATATAGGGCTGGGTTAGCCTGGATTTCATGTAATCTACCAAATAAATAGGCACCAGCATTGGAGGAGTTATTAACAATCTACTTTTTCTATTCTGGGGAATCCTTACATTGCTTATTTATGAAGAGGGTAAATAAGAGGGTATTTTCTTAATTGTAATCATGGCTTCATGTTAGCAGTACTGGGTCAGTTTTCATTGGTGAAAAGTGGCAAAAATATTTATTGCTCAACTTGTTACAATGTTGCAAAGTTAAGTTCATTTTCTTCATGCCGACAGAGTTCTTGTTGTAACATTGTAACATGCTGAGCAATAACATTCTTTCCAGGTGGTTTTTACCTGTCAATTTTGACAGATTTCTGCTGGCGTAAAACCAGGAAGACAAGTAAGAAAGACACTCTTAGCATACACAGGAAAATGTTTTTTTAAATAACCCTTGCAATGCTGCCGCAGAATAAAAAAAGTAGTGTATGAGTAAACCCTGATAATTTTGTTTTAGACTGGTCATAGAATCGCAAAGTTGCGCTATTTACCTCTAATAACTTACTAAAGGAACAGTGTACAGAAGGGTTTTAACTCTATCAATTCAATATTAATTATGAAGGGGCAACAATAGCAACTTTCTCCAGCAAGATGAGTTGAGTGTATAATATATAATTCAACAGCTGAGGAGCCCTTCATAAAAAGCTAAGCCACAACTTTCCTGTAGAATCCCCTGTCGACTCTCCCTTCAGTGAACAAACCAAATTGGCCATGGTGGCTCCACCAAAATGATCCTGTATTTCTGAAGCCTCAAGCAAGCTGTACATACTTAGTTATGGAAAAAATGTTAGTTTTGAAAATAATAAATGCATATTTGTCATCCTTTCCAACTTTGTTTAACAAAATGTATAGCATATAGAGGAAGAATAATACTTGATACCTGATTTTTGCCGAAGCCATGAATTTCCAAAGTTATTGGTTTTAAAATACGAAATCGGCACAATCCATGTGTAACTAAAAAAAAAATGATTGATAATAAAATATATATGAAATGTACAACACTTAAAATAACCATGCATTATTTCTAAATAACGCTACCTGCTGAAAAAACCTTCTGCCCAAACCACCCCAGTGGTGAGCAACAGGTTCACCAAGAGGAGGCATGCATCTATGGCAATAGGAATCAAGATAAAGGGCACCTCTGGATTGCCCATAAGAAGACTATGAGTTTACCAGGAGAAACACTATATTAGTGTAAGTATAGCTGTACCACTCATAAATATTAGGTGTACTTCTAATTTTTGGACACTCTTCACAGAGTGCATCTTAACCTACCCATTCTCCTTCAAGACTGTGGTGTAATTTTGACCCTGGTTGAGTGCAGAGAAAGGAACCAAGGGCAAGACGGATCCATTGAGAACATTTGTCAAATTGAGATGTTAACTATATGGACAAAAGTATTGGGACACACCTCTTAAGTATTGAAATTAGGGGTTGGGTCCCTTATTTCCAGTGAAGGAAAATCTTAATGCTACAGTATACCAAGACATTTAGACAATGCTTTGCTTCCAAGTTTGTGGGAACAGTTTGGGGAAGGCCCTTTTCTATTCCAGCATGACTGTGTCCCAGCGCACAAAGTAAGACCCATAAAGACATGATTGGATGAGTTTGGTGTGGAAGAACTTGACTGGCCCAAACAGAGCCCTCACCTCAACCCCATCAAACACCTTTGGGATGAACCATGTATGTTAATATTTCATCATTCCTGTATAGTCAAGTAGTTAACCTTTCTTTGCTATTACTCTCTCTTAATCTTTGAAATTTCCATTTTTGGTTTTTTGGTTAAACTCACTTGAAATCAGATGGCCGGGTAACCACAGATTCTGGATCCAAAAGGAAGTGTTGTTGTGTTACAGTTCCGGTTGTTGTGTCAATTTTCACTACAGGGAATCCCATCTGTAGGACCCATGTATCCATGATTCTGCTAATTGTATCAGGAAGTTCTATTGCGTTATTATCGACAGCCTTTGAAGGAAACAGGTAACTGTTAACATTAGTAATTTTATTAATATTACCTAGAAAGTGTCAGTTTACATCATATCTATCAGGATGTTTCATCAGTACCCCAGTAATTCAGATAAAACACATAACAGCAAACACTTATATGCCAAAATGCAAACTAAATGCACTATATATACTGTATATATACTGTATATTTATATATGTGTGTGCAACCTTATAGAAAATTTCAAACCTTTCTCCTGTTTAAGATCCCTGAAAAAAATCTGCCTCCTTGTATTTAGCACCTTTAGCACCAAAACAGGCAGAAAGGGGTATACGGAGGTCAATTTTCCCCGGGGCTTTCCTAATATGAACATACTTGGCCACTCCTAGAAACCTAGCCCTGTCCTGAATATATCTAATTGTTAACACTGTTACTCACTTGTTGCAAATGGAACCACAGATCAGTGTACACTGTGTTATCATATTCGAAAGCTTTCAGATAGGTCTGGAAAAAATAATTTTATTTCATTTTTATTTATTTCACAATATGCATGACACAATAACTACAATTAATAGACGCTACTTTATGTTTATTCAGCTTTTGCTAATAAATCAAAACTAAATGTGTGTACTTGATATTAGCATCCTAATATAACCGAAGAAGATAAGATACTTACAGCCAGTCCTTTAATAAACACATCTTCTGTGATGAAGTTTGATAACATCCTGATGACAGAAGCCCCCTAGATGAAAATGAAAAAAAAAATTAATTATGTACAATGCACCGGAAACTTCACAGCAAAACTAACGAGAACGAATTGCAAAAGTGACGAGAATTCCTTTGGATTCGTTAGACTCGTTGTCACGTGTATCTGCCGCCATTACAAGCCGTTTTGGCGCTCGTTCATGAGGTAAAGTGTTAGGGACTATGTGTAGGAGGGTAAATATGAATGACTGAGATTGATGCTCATTACAATATACAATATCTTGCTTATGAATGAATAGTTTATTTTGGTGCAGAAAATGTACTGTTGTATGGTGGATTGGAGAAGCTGTAGTGACTACTGTAGCATATTACAGGGATTGCTGCAGACATTTCTCCCCTGTTCCTGAGTAGAGTTTAGTTGATTAATACAGTTGGCCATTTGGCCATAAATATTGGTGATAAACCCAGTCATTATAATATATGCCTGCCCATGCCCAGTGCTCTACTACTACTACTGCTGCTGCACGTCTTCAACCGACTTTACTCTGGGGGGGGGAAATCTATAATTAGGGGAAATCCACTCCTGCTCCACAGGGATGCATGTACCTATGATGTGCCAGTGTCTGCCTGTCCAGGCCCGGTGCTCTACTACTGCTGCTGCTGCACCTCTTTGACTTGCCTAACTCTGGGGAAACTTTTTTAAATTTCTATAAAGAATGCATCAAAAAATGAAAATTTCCCCCAAAGCGATTTTGGTTGCTGTGCGCATGTCTACTTTTAGCCATGTGGGACCTCTTTACCTTACTGTAAGCGATGGAGTCAAACATTTCACTTATTTCAGCTGGAGTGTTCACTTCCTCTTCTTTTGATGTGAGTGGATGGGAAGAAGCCAACGCATCAATTGCCATTACTCGGTGTACATCATACAGCACTGTCAGGTCTTTCTGTGGGGGTTTAATGAAATGGCATAGGGCAAATTAACCAATCATGGATCCTGGCATGTAGCGCAGCAAACTGTAATTTCAGCCCAAAGACATTTTACTTGTTTAATTGTAAAGTCCAAGTAAATGGAGTTTTATAAAAAAAAAACATACTATGTTCCACGTAGGCTCTGCTATGTCTGCTCCCAAGTACTCCACGTATGAGGCAAATCCTTCATTCAGCCACAGGTCGTTCCACCATCGTATCGTCACAAGATTCCCAAACCACTAAAGCAAGAAGATAATAAGTATTGTAATTAAAAAAAATGTGTTAATTGCATTTGCTCTGATCAGTTTGGTTCCATGATCAAAGCCAAAATCTCGTTCAATATGAGATCTCATTCTTTTCAAGTCTACAGCTTCTTTGCTAGAATGAACCCTGTATATGTAACTAAGATTGGGGCACCAGCTTTACAGGTGGGCACTATTAAATTGGTCTGAAAGTGAAGCATAGAACATAGAAACATTATATTTGACAGCAGAAAAAAAACATTTGGCCCATGTCTGCCCATTTTTTTCCTGATGTAGAGACTTAGACTCTAGTCAGTCCTTGGTCTCGTCTTTAATTTAGGAAAGCATTATGTCTATCCCATACATGTTTAGGTTCCCTCACTAGATTAGCCTTCTTCTGGGAGGCTACTTTACTCATCCCCAACTCTCTGAGTAAAGTACTATTTCCTTACATTACATCTAAGCCTCTAACCCTCTAGTTTTAAGTTTAATTCATGGAATGGGTTTATTCACTAAAGGGAGAGTTGCAAGGAGTGTTTGCAGGAAAGTTTTAACCTCTCACATGCTATTTATAAACAAAAGCTTATGTAACTTTACATCCTTTTCTATGCCCAATCAAGGCATCAACACTTGCAAATACTATGCCTTCAGTCTGTGAGGGTGCAACATACCTGATGAGCAAGTTCATGAGCTACTACTGTGGCCACTCTCTCCTTGTTGCTAATGGATGACACTTTAGGGTCAAATAGTAAAGCAGTCTCCCTGTAGGTCACCAGCCCCCAGTTCTCCATGGCTCCAGCACTAAAATCAGGAAGAGCAACCTGGTCTGCAGAACAGAGTTTATAGTTAGCAGGGAATTGATATTAACATAAATACAACCCCCAAAATAATTGTTTGATTTATTGCAAAACTTTTTAGTAAAAAAAACATCTAAGAAAGAGGGGGGATGATAATTATTACAAGGGTTTCTCCCATTTTATTTGAGCTACTGTCACCACCCTAAAATGCATTTCTAAATATTAAAACTGGAATAAGATAAATAGTAGTTCTCATGCAAAGATTCTAACGTTGAATAAAACGGCTCAGCATGAATTCGCCAAATGTGTTTTGGGATTCTATATATGATTTTGAGCATTGATATAAATAATACTATGTGTATTCCACCAGCAGATACCGACTCATTTATTAAACATTTTAATACACATCTAAAATGTTTAGTAATATTACAATTGCTAATGGTTATACACACCTGATTTTGGCAGAGGGTAAGGGGCATCATAATATTTGGCAAAATAATCCAGAATTGGGTTGCTTATACTTAATGCATATTCTCCTTGTTTCTCATCTTCAATAGCTTTTTTACGGCCCCAGATCTGAACCTAGATTAGAAAATGTAAAATTCATGCACCGTTCCATAAAGCCAATCATGCCTCTAACATTTTTGTGTGTCAACTTGCACTTACATCTTTCAAAACCCAAAAATAATTAAATGCTTTGTGGACAAAAATCATGTCACAAAAAGCAAGTGTAGCTCTGCAATCCAACTTACCCCAGTGGTTGTGCTGTTTCCTGGATCACCAGTAGAACTGAACTGGGAGACTATAAAAGCCACAAGGTATGTGGACATCTTCACAGTTTTGTCGAACACTGTGACATTCCAGGTTCCGTCATTATCTACTATTACATGTTTAGCTAAAAATGAAAAAAAAAAAAACATGAAAATCATAAAAAAGTTCTATCGTGTTAAAGACCACAGGGAGTGAATGCTACAAACCAAAGGCATCTAATTTTGAATGCAATTAGATTGAAGGCAATTTGTGTTGACCCCCCCTTATTTTCACCCCATTCACCCAGCTGGAAGAGGATATATACTGTGATAGTACATGCTATTGTATTTATGATAAACATTTACCTATAGGATTCATGTTTGATAAAGCTACATAGTCTGGCTTGTGTATTAGGGTGATGTTGAACGTTGCTTTCATTGCTGGCTCATCAAAGCAAGGAAATGCTTTCCTGGCATCAGGGGCCTGCATCTGAGTGGTGGCAATGATCCTAATACCAAAAAGATAGATATACCATTAAAGATCTATAGAATGTACGTTCAGCTATTAACTTATGCATGTACCGTCAATAAAGTTGCCTCCCAAGATCAAATAGCGTACACTGTACATTATTTCAAGTCTTACTTGGTTTGTCCATCCTCCACGTATTCACTCCGATAAAATCCAGCCAGGTCATCTGCCAGCTCTCCTACAAACTCAGTGTACAGAGAATAGTTTTTACCAACTTCAAGACTGTTAGCAGCATGTATCACCAAATACTGTGTCACTGGCACTTCTCGTATATCTAATATATTAAGAGTATTTAAAGCAGCATCACGAAGAATGGCTTTGGTAGGTGTAGTGGTATAGTTGAGCTTGTTGCTGTGTATCAAAACAAGGTTGGTGGCTTCATGACATGTGAAATAAGCAGTACTTTTTCCATAGAATACATAAAGTCCTTGACCATTCTTTTCTAGAATTGGTTTCAGTTCAACATCATAATGATATGGAATTAGGGATTTTGGAAGCCGGTACTTGTCCCATGGTTCATCAGATGGAGCACTGGTGGGAGAGGTGCCATGGCTGCCACTGGTGGGAGAGGTGCCATGGCTGCCACTGGTGGGAGAGGTGCTATGACTGCCACTGCTTGAAGCTTGAGATCCTGATGTGACCTTTGTTGTAGCTGTGCTTGTTGTTTCGGGGGGATTGTTAAGCTCATAGTTTTTTTCCTTCTCCTGGGAATACACAACTGATAGAGCTATGATAGTAGACACAGCAGCAACAGCAAACAGGATGCCAACAGCGGCAATCAATTTGCTAACATAGAAGCCCTTGGCCATCGTGCTGGGAAAAGGTGCTGCAGGAACAGGGACGGCAGATGCTGGCCTTTATATCTCCTCACTTCAAAAGCCAGAGGGTCGTGCCTGTGTAAAGCTAATTGGTAAAATATTAACTGTATGGTACAAAGGTTGCAAGCAGAACAGCTTCATTATCTTTTTTTATAAACTTCCACATTTGCTCTACACTGGTTGAGCTGTAAATACAGGATAATGGAAACAATACAGTTCTACCTCAATGGAAAACAGCAACAATACCTTTAATTCTGAAATTATAGTTAGATATTTGTATATATTAGTATAATTACTCATTATATCATATTTTTACTAATACAGGTCCGGGATTAATTCTTAATATTTTATACATACAGTATGTGCATGATGATGTTTTGCACACACTCCAGCTTGTTGTGGTGGGGATATGAAACACTATATTCCTATATAGTCTGGCTTCTAAATCTTTGTGTGACATTAGTGAAGTTGTGTGGGATGACTACTCTCCATGTAGAGGTAGTAATATATCATTTTAAATATCAGCAGTTCAGTACACTCATCACATTTAATCTTGTCTCCAGATTTTGGTACCATGTCATATGCCAATGGATGCGCAATGTCATCAGCGCCAACAAACAACAAGCTCTGCCTGTGTTACCTCCGCGCGCGACGCAAAGGCACCACAAAGGCAGTGGTCACGATCGAGCACCGGGAGCGTGTCGCCGCGGTTCGTTCGTTACCACCCGATCGCCGCAGACACGCCGTCACTGTTGGGTGGGCATGTCGTGTCACTGCACACGCCCCTCTGTGTAAGTGCCGAGCGCACAACAGTGCACGTAGAGGACGCGCAAGCGGCACCTCGAGGGGACCGCCCACCAGTGACCGGACAACGTGGGAGCCCGGCGGAGATGGTAGGCATAACAATACTGCTTCCACAGACAATGCAATACACTGTTTACAGTTCTACAGTTGCCTTTTGATGTGGGCTTCATGCGACTACATTTGTATTTAAAGTCTTTTTGTGAACATGTGAATTCAACTGGCCAAATGTTGTTTAATTAGGTCAGATCACTTTAACTCCTTTTAAATATGTTATCATGCTCGATAAGGTGTCTGACATAGTCTGCACGCTACCTCCACATATGGAATATCGAAAATTATCATGATTATTGTTATACAGTTTTTTACTAGGACTATTATAGAGCAATAACTCTAAGGTCACCTTTATAATCACAGCCCTAACCATGTTGTATGTAGTTGATCATCTAATTGTAAAGTGTTGCATGTTTTGCAGGCTTGTTGTGTTGATGATTACATAGCTTTATAGCTCTTGTATGCACCACATTTTTTGTTGTTATTCTGTCTCTCACTGTTCAAATAAACCTACCATTAAAATTATAGACTGATCATGTCTTTGTCAGTGGGCAAACGTACAAAATCAGGAGGGGATCAAATATTTTTTCCCTTCACAGTATGTAATACCTGAAGGGGCCAAAGGGTGGCAGAGAAAAGGTGGAAATGAATAATCCTTTTTTTTATAAAAAGAAATTCTTTTACTCAACACATTCAAGTATTGAGATATATATCCACTCTCTGGTCATGAGTACATTTTTTTGTAAATACAAAACATCAGCTCATCGACATTATATATATATTGTGACTGTGTGAACCCCAGGGAGATGATTAGCATGGCATCTGAGTACAGCTGCTATGCAGATTATACATATGGGTCCCTGGGGTGGAGCAATTGGAGAGCAGGGTGGGCCCTG
>VKOC01024211.1:0-25834 GCA_009364415.1 Spea multiplicata | reverse complement strand
TATGACAGGCAGGTTACAGGGCTCCCCGGAGTTACTGGGGAGCATTAGTATATGACAGGCAGGTTACAGGGCTTCCCGGAGTTATTGGGGCGCATTAGTATATAACAGGCAGGTTACAGGGCTCCCCGGAGTTATTGGGGCTTATTAGTATATAGTTTAAAGCATTGCTGTCACGCAGTACTCACCGTGTCCGAGGCTCATTTCCCAGCATCACCCGCGGTGCCAATGTGCGCACCGAGTCCGCTCTCTGCCCAGGGCCGCCTGACAACACGAAGCAAGCAGCGGCAGACCTTGCAAATCGCTCCACGAACAAAATCGACCTGTTCAGCGCTCCACACGGTGACCTGCCCAGCGAAACCGCCCAAGACACGCCCATAGAGGGGATGTGCGTTCCACACCTCACTCCGGCATCATAACGTTCTAATCGCGGAAAATGAAGCGCTTCATTGATTGGCTGAGGGATGGTTACACATCCAGAGGGCGCGGCCAAAGGCGAAATATTGTGAGCTTGTTACCTGACAGGATTTGTAGTTACCTGGTGATTTAAGTAAATTGACGGCTGTCGTGACAGGATGCGCCTGACGTACTGTGTACAGAGGCCCCCCCCGCCCTTGTGCCTGTGAGAAAGGGAAAGCTTGCTCCTCTGGGGTAAGGCTGGGTAGCTTAGAGCCCCCCCAGGTGCATTGGAGCCACACGCGAGGTTCTTTGGCCCCAACCCCTGCAGGGAAAAGCCAAGAACATTTGGCCCTACTGCAGGCGTTATTGCCATGGGGAGGCAGGGGATGTTAGAGCAGGGCCGGCCTTGGGGGTGTGCGGCCTGCCGGGACTTAAATTTAAAACACATTGGGGGGGGGGGTTAAAACTTTTTTATTAACATCCTCCATGTTAAATAAAGTTTTTTAACTTTATTTAACACGGAGGATTTTAAATAAAGTTAAAACAAAAAAAAACCGGTGATTTCATTTAAGTCCCGGGCAGGGGCGCCGAGCGGTCGCTCGTTAAGTTTTCAGCAACCACTCGGCGCCCCTCACTCTCCGTGACTCCTTTGCGGTGCCGGCGTTTCATGCTGAGCACTGGAATTATTCTGGCGCGCAGCTGTGAAGCGCGGGAAGACGGACGCCTCCTGCTCCCACCGCAGGACTCTGGCAACAAGATAAGTAGGGAGAGGGGGTAGATAGAGAGATGGGGATGGGAGAGATAGGGGATGTGAGGAGAGGGCTGTGAGAGACGGGGAGACAGGGGATGGGAGAGACGGGGAAAGGAGAGATAGGGGATAACAGAGAGACATTTAAATACATAAAGTAATAAAGGACGAGGGAAGTCAAATGAGGAAAAAGTTACAAGAAGAGACCAGACTCTAACACTAGAGTGACTGCACCTCCCGTGGACATAAGACCAGGGGAGGAATAACGGGCAGACTGTATGAGCTGGTGGCTCGTAGGCTGGAGGTTGGTTGCTTGTGACATTAGATTGTTTCCTGAAGCATCTCTGAGGAGTGCAGGCCGCCTCAGCGGTGTTTTGGCGCCACCCAGTGGATGCTTTGCTTGTAGGCATGTCTGATGAGCCAAACGAAAGAAGTTAGGAACTGAACCTGAGGAGCTTGCAGTCAAATCAACGTGGTCTGCGCACTATTATTCCCCTAGCGCTGCATGGAGGGAGACTCGCCGGTCTGTATAGAACAGGGATTCTGATAATGAATAATGGAAGAAGGTGAAGCGTTCGCAGGCAGCCCTGTGTGTGGACGCAATCCTTCCGAACCTTTATAAATCCTCCGCGTGCCCACGGGCAGCGATGGAGAGAGGGGGTAGAACTCGGGTCTCTAGACAGTGGTCAGGGCAGGAGGCAGGTCGTAAGGCAGCGGTCAGGGCAGGAGGCAGGTCGTGAGGCAGCGGTCAGGGCAGGAGGCAGATCTCAGGCAGCGGTCAGGGCAGGTCGTGAGGCAGCGGTCAGGGCAGGAGGCTGACTTTGTTTCTGTATATGGGATAGGGGGAATGGGTGTCCTGTGAATGTGGCCTGTTTGCTCTTGGGTGGTTACCGTGTAGTGTGTAGGGTGGTTAGCGTGTACCGTGTAGGATCCCCCACAGCTGGACACACCTCGGGGCTCAGTATTGTTACGGTGGGGAGAGCAGCTGGTAGCAGCAGGATCCATCTGCCAATCGTTATGTGGAATATCAGTATTTACAGCCCTGTCTGTGCCCGTCCGCCTGTGATTTAGTATGGGGGGGGTGCGTGCAGACATCAGACATCCACCCCTGTTTGATGGAAAAAGGTTTATCTGTATGGTTCTCCTGAGGGACACCTGGGGGGGGGGGACAAAGCTGCAGTGAAGATTACCACCCATCTGCGGCTTACAATTGTCCCAAATGCGGGGACCCCCATTTAGGGAAGGGGCACTTTGGACACATGCAGTAACTGAGGCTCCCCTCGGCATGCGCTTCCCAGCTGCCGCTATCCTTTTAATAATCTAATAAAGTAATCCCACACGCGTGTAAGGGGGTCTTCCCTGGGGGTATCGCTGCTAGGCGAGGGGGACGTAAAGCCCCCGGAATCTTAGAACAAGAACGCCTGGCTTCTTCTAGCTGGATCTTAAAGATGGAGTCAGGAAGAGCGAGTGCAGGAAAGGAGGAAAGGAGTCACTTCCACGGCTTCCTGAGCGCTCTGCCTGCTGCCACAGATATTCACAGATTGGTGGCTCGCCGCTTGTTTTTTTTTGTCGTGGAAATGATGAGATAATCGTCCCGTGCGCTCGGCGTGGCAGGAGCTCACAGTGATTTCGGGGAAGGAGCGAGCGCAGGGGCTTCTCGGATAGTCAGACTTTCTCTCCCGTGCGGAGATGTACGCCGCGTTGCTTTTGCTGTTTTGTGGATGTAAGTATCAGCTCTTTGGGGTTGGAGAGTCTCGGCCGCCGTGTCCTGCGATTAACAGTCTCTGTTTTGTTCTTTCAGCGCAGCTGCTCAGCGCAGAAGATGACAGTAAGTCGGTCTCTGTCTGTCTCAGTCTGTGTGTCTGTCTGTCTCAGGCATCCGTGTACATTAACACCGACTGACTGTCTTTGTGTGTATATGTATATATATATATATATAATATATATATGTGTGTGTGTGTGTGTGTATAATATATATATATATTATATTATATGTGTGTGGTGTATATATATATATTATATTATATGTGTGTGTGTGTGTATATATATATATATATTATATTATATGTGTGTGTGTGTGTGTGTATATATATATACGTAAAGTACAAAGATTACAATTGCACACCAACCTCAATTTCTCTGCCCGGTGCCAAGCAGCTGTAGCAACAATTCATATAAAAGTTACCGGCACTCCTGGGACTTGTATCAACAGATTGCACAATTATTATTGTGCACAACAGATTATTATATGTGTGTGTGTGTATATATATATATAATCCTTTTTTGGTTGTTTCTCGTTGTGAAGCCTTTACAATCAACGGGGTGAAGCTGAAGGCCCTTCCGTCCAGCAACATGACCAACGGGGACAGGCTGCAGCTTTCCTGCTCGGCAGACATCGCTAAAACCGGCCACTTCGAGCTAAACCTCAGATTTAGCTTCTATAAGGACGACCGCTTGCTCTATAACATCACGTCCCGGAACACGCGTGAAGTTTATATAATTAACCCCATCCGGGTGTCAATGAGTGGAACCTATAAGTGTCAGGTGGACGTGGCAAGGAAGACGGCCTGGGACGAGCTAAAAGTCAGAGTCACAGGTATATTTGAGCATGATGGGAGTGAGTATGCTGCTTAACAGAATCTAACGTCTCTTATCCCCGTTATTTCTGGTTTATACATCCAAGGACATTTAACCCATTGAGCCAATAACCAGCGCTGTCCCCTCTCACAGCGCTTGCCTCCTGTGTTATGAATCCGGACTCCTTCCTCGCCGGGTTCTTTTTGTAACGGCACAGTCTCTGATATTCGGATTGGAGGGTCCCCACCTCTTCTGCCTTTCAGAAACACGTTTCAATGATGTGCCGCATGACCCCAAATCACACGGCTGGCGAACACACTTTGCGTGCAGCTTGTAATCGGCTGATGCATGACCGGTACTTTCTCTTCACGTCTCCCTCCAAGGTGTGTCTGCACCCAATATTACCGTTTCCAAGACCGAGGTGAAAGAAGGAGAAGACATCGTCGTCACCTGTCACGCCCCAGAAGAGGAGCCGCCGCTCACGTTTACCTTCTACAAGGTGATAGCAGGAAGAACGGTCCTGGAGAAAAGCAAGATCACGAGTCTGAAGCTCGCTCAGACCGTGTTTCCCATCGAGGAAGGCGAGGAGATTGTCCATTTTCTGTGTGACGTCACAGTCATCTCTGTCCCGAGCGAAGGGAGGTCGCCTTCGAGTGCGGCCCAGATTGTCACGGTGACAGGTAAGCCCGGCACCTTCTCATACTTCTCATACTAAGCTAAGCTCCAGAGACGGCCGGGCAGTGTGTGCGTCCTGGACCCCTGGGCTGGAGTTAAAGTGAATCCCCTTTTATTTAACCAAATCTAGAAAGTATGAAAATGTCCCCCCGAGTAATGAAACCCGCACTCCATGTGACACTTTCGGAAAAAGTTTTGCAGTCATAACGCTGTAAAAACGCTACGCTGCCGGCTACGGTCGCTGGTGTGTCTCCATCTCACGGTCACGCGCAGAACCTTCCTCGTCTGGGGGGTCCCAGGTTGCAGAATGAGTTATTCTGTACTGGAATCACCCCGTGTTACCGTAAAGCTCTTAATATTGCCTCCACTTAAGGCTGGTGGAAATACGGCACAATCCTTCTTGTTTTGTTTCTCAAGCAGTTTATTAATTTCCACAGAACTTTTTTCTACCCCAAGAATCGAAGTCTCGCCATCTCTCAACTTCACGGAAGGGAGAAACCTGTCCGTCACCTGCTCGGTCCAGACATCTCCGGCCATCTCCGAGGAGGTGGAAATCACTATCCAGAAGGATAAGCAGATTCTGAAAAGCTCCAAGACGGGGAATGCCTTCTATTCGCAGCTCGCCACCGTCGCTCACATGGGGCAGTACACCTGCAAAGCGGAACTGAGGAAGGCTTCCAAGAGCAGCAGCATCTTTGTCGCTGTGACAGGTAAATTCAGGTGTCTCGGGCTGCTCTCCGATGACGTAGACCTCAGTGCCGACCAATGCTGGAGCAGGGGAATCGTCAAAAATGTTTATTAAGGGTTTCAAGTTTTCCCGTGCCGTGAGAGGGATTTTATTATTAATGAAGTTGGTTTCTTTCACCTTTTTTATTGTGTCCACATGACTGGAACAAGGTCCAGGGGGAAGGTGTAGTTGTACACAGGAGATCCGTGTCACCTGTAATTCTGTGTCTCTGGCCGCACTGATATTTCCCACTTTCTCCCCATTTGTTGCTGATTGCAGAGCTGTTTCCAAGGCCACGACTCCACGCCAATGTCAGGAATTTAAACTTAAATGAAGGGGATATATTGCCTCTGTCATGCGCGGTTCCTGGATTACATTGGGACGTTTTGAGCAACCAGAGCTTTTATTTGCTAAAGAACAAGGACTTCAGGAAACAGATGAACATTGGAGGCAAATACAGCACAGCAGTAAAGGAGGCGGACACAGGATCCTACACGTGTGAGATCACCATGTCTAACATCACCAAGACAAGTGATCCAGTCCACGTCAAGGTCCACGGTGAGTCCCGGGCTGTGGATGACGTGGCGAGTGCTCTCGGGGCTGTGGATGACGTGGCGAGTGCTCTCGGGGCTGTGGATGACGTGGCGAGTGCTCTCGGGGGCGAGTGCTCTCGGGGCTGTGGATGACGTGGCGAGTGCTCTCGGGGCGTGGATGACGTGGCGATGGACGTGGCGAGTGCTCTCTCGTCGATGGACGGGGCCGTGGATGACGTGCCGAGCTCTGCTCTCGGGGCCGTGGATGACGTGGCGAGTGCTCTCGGGGCTGTGGATGACGTGGCGAGTGCTCTCGGGGCTGTGGATGACGTGGCGAGTGCTCTCGGGGAGTCTGTTTCTTTGCGCTGACCCCTCCAGTCTCTCCTGCTTCTCATTCCTGTTCTCATTCACGCTAATCTTCTATTTGCAGCTCCTGTGTCGAAGCCGGTTCTCACGCATGAAAGCAGCGGACACCGCATGGTGGTTCTGGGAGACACCATAGAGCTGCGCTGTTGGTCCCACAATGGGACTCTTCCTATCACGTACTCGCTGTTCCGGGGAGCCGAGCTGCTGGGCATGGTGGAGGTGACCAGTAAAAAGCCAGCAGTATTTAAGGTTAATGTGACCAAGTCACAGGATCTGGTGATGTACCGATGCCTCGCCGCCAACAGAAACACTCGGTATAACCACTCCAGCGACACCATTAACATCCCTGTTATAAGTACGTTGAGAACTGTAAAATGCGGTAGATTTGGGCGCATGGGGCTGGCATAGCCAAACATACAGCCATACACAAGGCTGTCTTAACCCCTCGCTGACTTCTGCTCTTGTCTCCCTGCAGCTCCTGTTAAAGGTGTCCAGTTCGTCACGATACCGAATGACGGGGATGTGCAGGAAGGGACTGAGCTAAGCCTGGTGTGCTCGGTAGAAGGCGGCACTTTCCCCATTGAATTTCACTTTTATGTTAAGAAAGGAAAAGATCTCGTCCTGAAAAATGCCACCAGAGTGTACAAGCACCATGCCGAGTACGTGGTGTCGCCGTTTAACAGAGAGGAAGATGGAAGTTACTTCTGCAAAGCGTCGAACCGCGCCCAGCACAGCCTACAGAGCCATGCTGTAGCCATGAAAGGTCAGATTCCCCTTTTGTGGTTTGCCTCACTGGGCTGTCACTGGTCTGGGTTGTCTCCTCGCACTGCACTCTGACCGGCCCTTCTCCCCACTCTCTCGCCCGCTCTTCTCCCCACTCTCTCGCCCGCTCTTCTCCCCTGCGCTGCTCCTAGCATATGACTTGTTTCGTTGCTTTCGTTTGCAGCCGTTCTCGCTAACTGGAAGAAAGGAGTGATCGGCAGTTTTGTGATTTTCATCATCGTGGCTGTGATAATCATCTCATTCTACTTTTACCTGAATAAGAAGAAAAAGGGTAAGCAACGCTGTGCTTAAATGTGAGGGCGCAAAATGTCTTTCCATATATCTATCTAATAGATACCCCTATATCCACGTATCTCCGTCCCTTCAGTGTATTATTCCCCCCCAGTGCTATATGTTCTACACGGTGTTTCTATGTGAAATATGTGGAAGCCGCTATTCAGAGACCCTTTCTGTTTCTATTTACAGGCCTAGAAGTTGCCCTCGATATGGCTGGGTACGTATATAGGCGAGCATCATCTGTGCTGATCATTAACCCCTGATATATGTGTATGGATTTAATGGACTATCCAGGGAGTCTCTCTGTAACTGAACCTCGCACGTCCACATTAATGTTAGCATTCGATGACTGGATCTATTAAAAGGTGGTGATGTTACTGTTAACCCTTTATGTTTAGCTGTTAACTCTATCTCTTGTTGCATTTCAGAAAACAAAATGCCACCGGTTCAAACAAAGAAAAAAACGCAAAAGCCGAGGATTCTTACATTGGTGAGTTAGAAGTCACGGTTGCCTTTAGACCCGACCTCAGGACATAAGTGGACTATAGAAACGCACCACGAAGGCAATCACAAATGCCCTAATCCAGCCCGAGCTTTGCCTCCTCCTGAGTCCGCCATTGCTTTGTGCCAAACCGTAGCGGGCAGGTGGGTCGGCGTTCGGCTTGTTGCCTGAGATTCAGGGCATAAGAGCTAGAATTTAGATCAGATTCCCACCTGCTGCGTCGGGCCGTCTTTCTGCGCCGGGTCTGCTGCTGTTATCTGGTCTGTAACCCTCACTTTGTTTGTTGCAGGATCCGTTCAAAATGAAGACGGAAACCATGTTGTTAACAATTCAGGGGAAAACATAGGTAAAGAAGATGGCCCTAAACCTACAGAAATGTCTGCCCCAGAGAACAGCATTCGGCATTAAAATCCTGGTCCATGTTTATCGCATGTACCGTATGGCATGTACCGTATGGCATGTACCGTATCGCATGTACCGTATCGCATGTACCGTATCGCATGTACCGTGTTATGTTACCTGATAAGATCCAGTCATTCTGTTATGTAGCTGATGGCAGGAGGCCCTGTAATCTGTGCTGACACGTTTCGGCGGCCCTGGTGCCTCCTGCCCCCGCCGGGAACCCTGCGGATCTGGCTTCTGCCCCCTTAGTGCGGCATTCCTCCCGCGTATTAGTAGCTTTATTGGTGGGATTTGCTCATCATTTCATGTAAAGTTATCTTATGAAACACAGGATGTAAGGCAGTCGTGGCATCGCAGTGACGTGTCGCCCCTAATGTCTAAACTTTGTTTTTTTTCCAGGAAATAGCGACGTGGCGTATACAGAAGTGGAGGTGGACCCGGCCTCACCCGTCCGAGGTACCTGATAACTGCATGGCATTAAACATACAATATATTATAAGGGAGGATGATGGGGCAAATGACAGGTGCCGGAGTGCAGGAGGTGACGCTCCCCTTACTGATTGCGTCCAATGCGTTTTCCAGCTCCGGTAACGAAGGGGACAGAGACAGTTTATAGCGAAATCGTAAAGTGTGACCGCGGTGAGTAAACGAGATCGTACCGCCACGCGGACCCCAACTGCTAATGGCGCAGACGGTTACGAGCGTTATGCCCCCAATTTATTATTCTTTTTTTATTTGTGCCAAATCCGTAATATCGCGTCGGACGTAAACGATCTTTTTTGGGGGGATTCGCCATCCTCCCGATTTGCAGGGATGAGAAATTTGGTTCTTCTCCAGGTCACAATCAGCGCATTATGGTTTCCATCGGGTGTTTGTTGGGTTTCCTATGACATGTTTCGTTTTTTGTGATTATCCGAGTGCGTCATGTCTGGAATATTAAGCTGCTGTCATATAGCGGTACCGAGCACCTGCTCACATTCATACGAGGCGGTCCGAGGTTATTTTTGGAAGAGCTGGAAAACATTGTTTAAAGCGCTCGTTCTTCCTGAGTGATGGACAGGAAAAGTGTTTGGCTCCGATAAGGACAGCGCCGGGTGCACAGCTCCGATTTCTCCAGCCCGACAGATCACTTTGGGGGAAACTGACTGTAAATAAACAGCGGTCGTCAGAGTCACAAAAATTCCTCCGAATCCCCAAAGGGAGCCCGATTTATTGACTTTATTTAATTATCTCGTGGGGGGGGGGACATCCTGCTCTCCAGGTTTTTATAGGTTGGAACCAAATCCAGCAGTTTTGGGGCGTTTATTTCATTGGTTTTATTCTCTTTTCGCAGATGCTGTCGAAGCACATGAGAACGTGAGTATCTATTTCTGACATAAAGTTCTGAGTTATACCCCCCCCGGGGCAGATACCCGAGTGATGCCAGGGGCAGGTGGAGGAATGTGGGATAGTGAGAGAGAAATGTACAAAAAGCTGTGGCTCGGGCATCGCACATTAATCCGAGACATTAATACTTTCTAATCTGCGGCGTCCCACGGAACCATCCGCCGTGACACCGCCGGGATCAGCCTTCCTGGTGTCTGATGATGATGATGATTGTAGAAACACACGGTTTGTAAACTAGGGAAAAAACAAGCATTCTCGCCACAGCCCCGCAAACAATGTGAATTAGTCATTCTTGGCTAAGGTGGCTTCTCATTGTTAAGATATTTCCTCAAATATGTTTTCAAAGAGGCCTTTCTTTTACTGAGCGAGGAACATGTCAATAGAGCGCTGAGGAAGGAAATCCACTCCCATTTCCCCACCGCGAGACTCGATTCATTTAATATCTTCCAAGCCACGGCCGGGGCCGGAGGGGATGATGGCTCCTTCGTTGGCGCTCGTTCCCAATACGTTTACTTTAACAAATTAGCGGTTTGTCTGTTTATGTTCTGTGATTTTGATATAGCGTTTCATTGTTTCTTGCCTAAATATTAAGCAGTAAATATAGCTGTAAAAATAATCTGGGTAAGATATATCCCTGGGCGTAACGGGACGGCGGCCAGGGATGTGTTAGCCAGCAACCTGTGCCGGCAAAGCAAAGATATGACGAGCCACGCGTGTGGCTAAAAGGAGTCGGGTAGTAGTAGTAGCTGGTGGTTCTAACCAATGCAGCTGGCCGGTGAGAAGGAACATCGGTGATTGATAATCCAATGATTAAGAAGATCCACGGGGTATAATCCGGGGGTATAACCCATGGGGTATAATCCGGGGGTATAATGTGGCCACTTCCAAATAAGATGGCGATCTGTCTCTTATCGTTCCCCAATTTCTCTCTTTGCTTTGTATCTACAGGGGCCAGAAGGCGTTCCTGATGCCAACTAACCCCCCTCCCCAGGCCCATGGGGCAAAAACAATCCTGGAGAGATGGAGCAGACCCCAACAAACACCCCGGGCATTTATTTATGGGAGTCAACCTGTGTAAAGCAGTGCCGTGGACAGGTGATCCACGAGGAAATAATGAATGCTTCTTGGTTAACCTCTTCCTGTGCCGGGACAGCCTGTGATGCTTTGTGATCTCTCTGGCGTTGTTAAGGTTAAATTCCAGTTACAGCTCTTGTTTATCATCCAAGTGAAGGGAGAATGGAGACGTGGGCCGTACGGACGCCATCGCTGGGTTTGCCGGGTCCCTGTATAGCAGCGCCTTTCCTTTTTAATCTCTGCTGTGCGTGGAGTGGAGCACCCACTCGGAGTCCGCGCATGGCTTCCGTGGGCCGTGTCTTGGTGCACGTGTGAAACTTCTTTCTAAATCCGTTTCTGGAAGAAGAAAATTTATATTCCACGTCCGTTCATCAAAGATGGTGACCGTGAGCTTACAGTCATTTGGACGCGTCGAGCTCTTCGGCCTCCCTGTATTATTACTTCATAATCCAGAAAAAACCTTTGGTGCCACCACCAAGAACCTCCTGGCCCCCGAGCCGATGCCACGTATCCGGTGCTGAGACCACCGCACGAAGCTGCTGATTGGCTGCCTCCCTCGTATAACAAGAAAGACTGGACTTTCATCCACAGTAACAGAATCGCTTCTTTTGTGCTGAATTGATTGTTGTAAATAAAGGTTTTAAAACAATATTCTGACGTCTCCCATTCTATCTTATTATATTATATATATATTATACTGTATATACCTTATATCATTAATATTTATAACGTGTAATACTATATATATATTAATAAACCTGTAGATATAGTCTAAATTATAATATTATAACGTGTCATATACTATATATTATACTGTGTATCTATATATATATATATATTATATTCATTATAGACGGTGTATATATATATAATACTATTATTATCTATTTACGCTGTGTCATAGTATACTATACTAATTAAATATACGTGTGTATATATATATATATTATTATTATATACGTGTGTCATTATTATATAAATTATACTGTAATATATTTATTATTATATCCTGTATATATATATATATATTATTATACTGGTGTATCATAATATAATAATTATTATAACGTGTGTATATAATACTATTAATATTATACATGTATATTTGTATATGTTATACGTGTATACGTAGCTCTGGCTACAGGACGTGTTCGCAGCGCTATCTTTGTGCGTTTGGTGGCAGCGGTGGGATTTTTGCAGCCCGTCGGGTTAAATAATGGCCGAGGCTGATCCTCTGGCTGTGTGAGGAGGGTCGCTTTAGTCTTTACTGAACCCAAATGAACTTGGCTGAGGACGCAGACTTGGGAAACCCTGACGCCCCTCTCATGGGGCCGAAAGGTAACGGGGCTATATTCGGGGACGCGGATTCCAGGAACATTACCATAAAATGTAAAATATTATTTTATCGCTCTGTAGACTGGAGTGAAATGCTCATGCCGCTCTCTGTCTCTGTTTTTTGTCAGCAATAATATTTATAATTACATAAGCATTTTTCTAACAGTCTCTCCCTTTGCCCTGCTCATGCCGCTCTCTCTCCCCTTCTCTCTCCTTTGCCCTGCTTGTGCCGCTCTCTGTCTCTCCCTTTGCCCTGCTCATGCCGCTCTCTCTCCCCTTCTCTCCCCTTTGCCCTGCTTGTGCCGCGCTCTCCCCTTCTCTCTCCTTTGCCCTGCTTTGTGCCGCTCTCTCCCATTCTCTCTCCTTTGGCCCTGCTTGTGCCGCTCTCTGTCTCTCCCTTTGCCCTGCTTGTGCCGCGCTCTCTACCCTTCGCCCTGCTTGTGCCGCTCTCTCCCCTTCTCTCTCCCCTTCGCCCTGCTTGTGCCGCGCTCTCTCTCTCCTCTATCCTTACCTCACCCCCCTATCGTTTTCCCTTCTTTGCTTGCCCCTGATCGGTGGAAAGGGCTCTGTTAGGGCCGTAGGGCGACCCCACGTATCATTCTCTGCCATTTGAAGGTCGTTTATATATTTCCTGTCTCTTTGAAGCCACGAAGAGACAGCCTGGGAAAGGTCTCTGTCCTGTCAGATCAATGGCGGCTGCTTCCTCCCAAGCGCTGACTGATTTTACAAACTGTCTGCTTCCTAGCGCTGCGGATCAAAGCGGGGCAAAGTCACACGCGGCTCCGGCCGCTCAGCCCTCGGCTCCCGGGGCCGGACTGTTTTAGTAAATTAACGTCTGATCTCTTGTATGTTTTCATTTACAGCTCGAGTGACGCTCGACGCCGGACACAGAGCAGGAAAAGAAACATTTGTCAAGGAGCTTGCAATTTAAAGGTAGGATACGAAGCCCCGCTCGCTGACCCCACACACAGAGACGGAATAGGTGACCCTGGCCCAATGAGCTCACAGTCTAGTTATTTAACGGGCGATCGTCCTGCAAACATCAGCTTCCTGTGATTGTGAGAGTGAAGGAATTAACGCAGGTGTCTGATCAGCCCCAGCCTGGCCAGGAACTAGTTAAACCCTGGCCTTATTTCAGAGTCCATGGGGGCCGAAGCTGCCCCCCCCACTTCCCCGCTTGGTGTTCCCAGCGCTTCCTGAGATTGTTTCTTTTTGACCAATAATTAGACATCCGCTCATTAGAATGACCTCCCCAAGACCACCAGCCCTTAACATGATGGCTGGTAGACATGACACACTAGAGCAGACTCCCAGCAGCGGTGGTAAAAAAGCAAATCTTCCGATATGGAAATATTGGGGGCAGACGCAGTGGTTTTGTACAGAGGGTGTTCTTATCGGTGATGCTCTGGTTGTTGACATAAAGGCGCAGGCAGAGAGAGAGAGCCCGCCGGCGCAGGCACAGCCGCCGTGTAATTCCGGGACATGGTGTCCAGGACGAGGAGCTCTCTCACTTGTTTGTTGTCTCTGGCGTGCGAGGAGGGATGGAGAGTTCATCGAGAAGTCTCTTCCTTTCTTAGATATGATGCTTTGTTTTCCTTCTTGGGCTCTTCCTCAATCACCGCTCCAGCCGAGCGATCACCCCGCCTGCTCCTATATATAATGTTATATTATATACATATGTATATGGGGGGGTTCACTGTATAATCTTTATACAGAAAGCCTTCCGTCCACAGATACTCTTGGTAGGGCTCCTTGCTCCCAAATGAAATAATTCGGGATGTGCGCCCTCCCCGTCCTACCTCTCCAGGCATCACATTTTCATAACCCCCCCAAAGAAAGACCACAAAGATAAGGAAGTGAGCCCAGGGGCCCCTAACACCAGGAGATGCCAGACTAATTGCTTTACCAGATCCCCTTTGTGATGTCAGGCAGTGGTGCCACCTGCAGGCCGCACTGGGAAGTACATGCGCCGTCACCATTTAAAGGGACGCTCATGGTCCACGAGGCACGGTCTCCTAGCCAGCAGCTACGGCTATTGCTGATATAGCAAGCCGGTGGGTAAGGGCTAGAAATGCTCATCTAGCGTGGTCCCCCCAAAACCCACTGCCAGGTGAACGGGCCACGGCCCCGATGAGTTTATAGAGGTTACAGAAAGAATAGATTTTGGGAGAAAGAACAGAATTCGCAGACGTTTATTTATCTGCCACTTGGTGCGGTCATTCCATGAATCCACGTGGAGTTCCGCGTGGTACAGAAAGATGCCCTGAAGGATACGGACCCCTACGATACAGACAGCGGCTGTTTCCCAGAGCCCCGGCTGCCGTGGCATGCATTCTCTGGGTGTTTCGGGCTCACAGGTTCTTGGCAGCCACGATGTACTGTTCCAGGAACCGGCACACTTTGGACACGTGCATGGTCTCCTTTAACGTGGTGTCGCGGCTGCGCAGCAGGAGGAGCCCGTTCTCCAGCGTATTCTCGCTCACCAGGACTGTGAACAGGATTCCCATCTCGTCGTATCTGCAGAGCAAGCAACACTCAGCTTCAATGCGGAGCAACATCGTGACACGCATTCCGTGACACGCATTCCGTGACACACGTTGTTTATTAACCCCAAATCTGCCAAAATAACACAAACGTTCCGTTTCACTCACTTTGCGAAGACTTTCTCCATGGGGGTCTGTAAGGATTCCAGGTAACCCGGCCACACGGAGATCCCACTGCCACGCAGCTCGTCGGACATGCCCTGGCAAACCTGCAAAGCAGCCCCAGCCCACACTGTTACCGTCCACGTATCGGACCGACAGCTTTGTGCTACACAATCATGAAATGAAGTATACATGACACAGGGCCAGCATTATACAGCACACGGCCGGCTCTTTTTTTTTTGATGCGGCGGGGAGCCCAAGCACCACGCCGCCTCCTGGACAGCAGCCACAGGAATTAACCGTTTGGCTAAAGAAGCTCAGAACATGACGACTTTCAGCCCACTTACTGACCAGGCTCAGGTCCACGGCCGGTCCTTTTCCCATGTCCACGGCCACTTTAACCGGCGCCAACGAAGGATGAAGTTTCAGGACCTAAAAATAAAATCATTTACTTTAGTGGATAAAACCTGCTGGGTTTTTTTATGACCAGCTGAGATTGTGTTAGATTAACCCTTTCTACCCCTGAGTCTCTGGGGGGGGGGGGTGACACTTTTAACCCGAAAACCCCCCCCCCCGGGGTCTGATCACAGGTCTAACCTGCAGTGGGTCTCTGCCACAGACATGTAACCACACGGCAGCCCACCTCCCTTCTCCTGTCCTTGCTTTGAGGTGACAGGTTCTCTGCCGGCTGCAGGGCGTCTGATAGGTAGGCCACAACCCCGCGCTCCAGGTCCCCGCTCACCCACACGACATGAGGGCTCACAGACTTCCTCCCATCTCGGCCCTGGAAGAGAGAAACGGGGGGGGTCACGTTGCTTAGTCTGCGCGGGGTACTAATATTTACTGCGCTCCAGCCCCCCCTTCATGCAGCGCAGCCAAACACCCAGAACGGCGACGCCTCGGGGGCCGAATGCTCTCCCTTAACTGCTACAAAACACAGCAGCACCGCTAAGCGGAGAGTGGCCTGAAATCACACGTGGAACCGGCTTCACAGACAGAAGAGTATTTTCTATCATACGTGCAGCTTGGTGCTCCCGGGGTGCATCTGTAAGAGGGCGGAGTCATCCATACTGCAGACACTTTCAATTGGTTCCTTTCCCCAGGGGAAGTGATAATATATTCGAGTCGTCCAGCGGTGGCCCTCGGGTTGCTCCATGGCGCTGAACCTGGACGGGCTCTGGGCAAACTAGAGGTAAGAAGGCAGCGGTCAGCCGCAGGCATCTATTCTCTACATGCGTGTTCTTAGCACGCGTCACACTGTGCATGTACAGAACAGGGGCGGAGCCAGAGCCTGACCTCACACAAACACGCACACCACTAATCATTCACACTCACGCACACCCAGACACTCACACCACCACCAGTAATCATTCACACTCACGCACACCCAGACACTCACACTAACACCCCTAAACATTCAACACACACACACACCAGTAATCATTCACACTCACACTAACACCAGTAATCATTCACACTCACGCACACCCAGACACTCACACCAACACCAGTAATCATTCACACTCACGCACACCCAGACACTCACACTAACACACACAGGTTAAACCAGTGGGGAAAAATTACACACCTTCTGCCACCACAGCAGTCTCTGGCGCAGCCAGTAATCTCGCCATCGGCCTGCAGTTTTTGCCGCGCTGAACCAGGTCAGAGACGCCGCCGTCCTCTCTCCAATCCTTTAACAGGAAAGATCCAGATCATTTATCATAAAGAAACGCAACAGCGGCGAGGCAAAGGGGCCTATTTGCTAAACGGGTAGTCATCAGGAGCGTCCTCCTGGCCCCGTATACTGTATAACACAACGGGCAGGCCCACTGCGGTAACTATAGCTGGGCCAAGCTGTTCCAGAAGAGGTTAATTGGTTTGGCCCTTCATCATGTATAGTGGGTTAAAGAGCTTTAGTGAATAGACCCGGCTCGTACCCAGAGAGCTCGGCGGAGTCCGTCTCGCCAGGAACGGGATGAAAGCACTTCCCGATCTCCGCTACGCCAAAGGGAAGCCTCTTATTCATCAGGTCCAGGCACGGAACGTATTGCTGGAGAGCACCTGGAATCCCAAAAACGTGGGAGACAAGATCAGAGACGGCGCCTGATTGGTTCATGGATTACCAAAAACTGGGTGCAGGAAGGTCCACGCATGTTACCTTCTGCCTGCCCCCCAGAGCCCAGACAACCCTGACACGACAACAGGTGATTGCCCCACGTGTGCATCGGCTCCACGCGTCCACCTGCTCTCAGGTATCAGGTGACCTTGTGATGTCATACTAAGTGCTGCGTAAAACTGTTGGCACTATGTAAATAAAAGATAATAATACACGCTGCAAACTCCTGAAGTCATTAGCATGGTATGACCTCACGGCAGGCTGTAGGCGGACGCTCTGCACCCCGGATCCCTCATTACTATGGAAGGGTCTGCACATCCACCCCTAAAGTGCTGGTTTTTACCATAGAGAAGATCCCCTCTCAGCGTCCATCGGGGGCTTTCTCCGTCCAGGAGTGAGGGGACGGGCCGCTCTTTGGTTAAATCTCCGGTTTGGAGCCGGGATCTCCGGCTGTCGCCCCATATTGTCTTTAACGGTGTTCCTGATGTGGTTTGCGGGGGAACGTGATGCGGGGAGTCAATGGCTAGAACGTCGTCTCTGCGTAAAACCACCGAGTCCCACCAGCCATTCACCAGGTTTTTCTGCAGCTCCTTTCCTAGCGGCCCGAGGCTGTGGCTTCCTCTCAGAAGAGACCCCTCGGTCAGCTTGTCTCCCGTTATAAAGTGTCTGCGCCGACACAGATCAAACAGGGCTTCCTGCAGCCGGTCACCGGACCCCCCCGAGAGCCTCCGAGTGGCGGGTCCGTTTTTATAGATGTGTCGATTCACTCGGCTGCACCAAGTCCTGGCTTTGCCGACACTAAAACCGGCCATATCCACGTTCAGCCGGTGAGACTTTAACCAAAATTACAGCTCAGGCACAGAGAGGCGACGGCCGGCGGCGCGCGGGGAACCAACTTCCTGTACGGACTGGAGACAGAGAAAAGCAAGCGACATTAATTATCGCAACACCCAGCAGAGAACGTGTAGCTCATACACCCCCCCCCCTGCTGCTTTAGAACTGGGGTGGATACCCCCCCTGCTTTATGAGTGGGGTGGAGGGGGTTTGTAGGAGTTTTTATTTATAACCCCCCCTTATCTGTAAAGCCCAGCAGTCCCCGGGGGGGGGGCTTTAACTTCAATGGGTTAGCTGGACTTTGTGTGGCCCCTGGGGTTGTGCTGGAAGGGGCCAATCCATGACTCTGTGGGTTGTCTATTATCCGGAGCTGAGACCTTGCTCTCGGGGACGGGATTGGGCACTCCTGTCAGGGATGTACAGCGCCGAACTCAATGCCATTGCCTTACCCCCTGTTCTCTCCATGTGCGCTGCACGCCTCGCTCTGGTGTCCTGTCGGCCAATGACAGAAAGAAGGCGGTGCATAACAACCCCAGCCTCACTCCTGAAAACCAAATGGCCAATCACATGCAAAGGGCGGTGCTAATTTACATAAGCAATAGGAATCCACTTCGTGCGTTCTAAGCCTCGTTCTTGGACCAATGCCTAGTGTCACCTGGCTGTGACGTCACATCCCGTCCTCTGCCAACATGGCGGCGTTCAGTGAGGAGTTCACGCTTTGCGGGCTGCTTACCGGGGCCGGTGCCGGGAGGAATGAGGGTCTGCAGGGGGTGGAGGCGGGAGCCGAACAGGACACGGTGCTGATAACGGACACCGGGAGAGCCGTCACTCTCTACAAGGTAAACGGGAGCCCACGTGTCTGAGGCACAAGAGAGATAGGGGGGATATGGGAGGAGGGGCATGAAGGGGGGCATACGGAGTTACAGGGGTATGGAGGGGATATGGGGTTACAGGGGTATTGGATACGGCCGGAGAGCGTGGGGTTTGAAGGGGGTATTGGGGGGGATACAGGGAAGGGCTATGGGGGGGGCACAAAGAGGAGGGGGTATATTAGGGTCATGAGCATGGGTTGCAGGAATATGAGGGGGATACAGGGTATGTGAGATAGAGGGTGGGGGTATGCACGGTTTAAAATTTGGGTTCAGGAAAATAATTCAGCTTCCAGAAAGTGGGTGACACTATGGCTGCCCGGTACCGGCACAGCCTGTCTGCCGGTGTTAAACGTCCTCAGGTCTGGACACGTAGCCCGGGGGATATCATGTCACAAAGCTTTGCCCCTCTGTGCGGAAAACCATTTTCAGACAAACTGCCACCGGAACTCTGCTGCCGGGGTGGTGTGCAGTCAGGGACCCCTCGTATGATGAGTGCCACGTTTTTGTTTTCTAGGTTTCTGATCAAAAACCGCTAGGCAGCTGGACTGTGAAGCAGGGGCAATCCGTCACCGGGCCGGCCGTCTTTAATCATGGGACTGGAGAGTATGTCGTGGTTCACGATGACAAGGTAACGACCCGGCTCTGTCGTGTAATGCGGGGGTTCTTCATACTCCTTGTTGGCCCAACAGGTTCTGCTGCCGGTAACTCGCTGAGACGGGAGTTTCCTTGTTCTGTTTCTATAATGCCGGTGATTCCGATGTCCCAGACTGATGCGTTGCTCTGTGTCTGTCGTATAAAGTGTGAGGGTCCGCAGATCCTGTTCCTTTCTGTCCACGAAACGTGTCGCCCTTCACTTCCTTTATGCTCCTCTTTCCGGGACTCCCTCTCCCCCTTACAAGTCACGTCGGGCTTTGATGAGAACACGATCCTCGTGCTGCGCGTTCTGTGGACCCCCTTTTTTTGTGTGTTTGTTTCTTATAAGTTTGTGCGAGGGCTTCGTGGTGTACAGGCCCGTGGGTCTCGGACACTGGAGAGTCATCGTTCTGAGAATAGCCCTCTTATCTGTGCCTCCTCTTTATTGCTTAGGTGATCAGGTTATGGAAGGAGGGTGATGTGTACCTGGACAAAGTCTTCAAAGCTACAGTAAGTATTCCGGCACCGTGCGAAGATCTAGCCATTACGTGACTCTTCATGGAGGCGAGAGCTGGAGGCATGTCCCACGCGCCCCGAAGGTCTTTCCCCTAGTAGGGTATTTCCCTGAATTTTCTGTGTTTGTTCTGGCAGCTGTCGGCCGCTGTGCGTCGGATTCACTCTCTCCCTGATCATGAGCCGCTGGTGCTGTTTCAAGGGGGATACGTGCAGTTTTTGGACGCCCTGCTCGCTGATCCGCAGCAGGAAGTGGAGACCACGCTGCAGGACGGAGAACGGATAATGTACGTTTCAATGACAGGGATGGCAAGTGATTGTCTCCCCCTCCAATGTCAAACGCGTGAAATGTGGTTAGAATTTGCTTTTTTAATGTAAGAACACAACAGGCGCAAATGTGAAACTTGGTTGTTAAATAGATGAATTCAAACAGTCCGCTGTGTAAACTCCCAGCCACTCGTGGCCACAAATAACACTAACTCCACTTGCTGCTTTTCCTTCTCCAGATGGTCTGATATGTTTGCAGAAGCTGCTCGGTCTCTATTGGTTTATGTTACTGAATTGGTAAGTATCAGAATTCTAGTGGAACTCAAGCAATTTATTAATGGCTTCTAATCCTTTCAGAGAAAAGGACTTCCAGGCAGCGATCTTTTTAAGAGCTTCTGCCGCGTGCTCTGGATGAGAGCTGGTGTAATGAGGGGTTAGGTACCTGGCCCCATCTACCCTCGAACGGTTACTTGGCACTGCCTGATATATGATATAAGGAGCTTCCAACGCAGACATATTATATTTTATATATATTTTTTATTTGTTCTTTTTGCAGGCTGGGGAGCATTTTGTATACACCTGTCAGACCGGTCCCCGCGCTCTTCAGAAACGCAAACTCAAGCAGTACAAGGAGGGATCCCGCGTGTTGGGCTTTTCTGGGTCCATGAAAACTGAAACCCTCAGCCTTTTTATTTTATGTAAGTAAACAGAACGTACTTGTCGCTTCGAATGTCCGACTTAAACATAGGACTCCCGAATGTGGGGGAGAAGCAGGGAATTGTGGGTTATTTCTTGTTTCCTTGGATTTATCTATCATGCTGCTGCCCCCAACGCAGTGATTCACGTCCCGTATAGTTTGGGTTTATGTGGACGTGTTCCGGGTTATTTAACCAGTATTTCTATTTACTGTTCCAGACTCGAGCGGACATGTGTGTCTCGCCCATTTGTCTCTCGCTCAGACCGAGGACGTTCTTGCCGTGGAGCTGCTGCTTCAGCTGCCAGAAACCTCTGAACGAGGCGCCCTGACCGTTCTAGACGATTCCCATATCGCTACGCTGGCAGCATCGCCGGCAAAGCAGAAAGGTAACCTGCGAGCGGGTGGTCTGGGCATTTCTCCAGCTGAGTGATGCTGTTGGTGCGGCCAGCCGGGTGCGAGGCATGAAGTTTCAGCCCGTTCTTGTTTTCTTTCAGACTGTCTCTGTATATGGAATACAAAGTTTCAGACGCTGCAGGCCGTGCGAGAATTCCCGCAGCAGACAAGCGCCCAGGTTAGTAATGGGGTCTGATAGTACATGCTGTGTGCTGCCCGGGGTCTTCACAATGGGGGGGGTTCCATGCAGATCTATGATGGGATCGGAACTTGGCAGCCGATGATCGGGATGCCTGGGTCAGGCTCCATGTATCCGAGGCCTGTGACTTTTCTGGTGTTGGGGTTTACTGTCGTGACCTTTTATTTTTTTTCCTTTTTCCAGCTCTGGTGCCATGACCATAAAATGTACGTTGTGCACGGCAAGTCCGTGCTGGTGCTGCCATTTCTCTGTGAGCTGTCCTGTCTGGCGTCGGCTCTGGGCAAAGGCAGAAACGAGCAGACATCAGGTGTGCCTCGTGTGACTGTTCTGGGATACTGGATCTGTGTTTAATGTTAATGCATGCTGGTTCAGGGGCCTTTCCTTCTAACCTATGACACTCCCATGCTCCTCTTCCAGCTCTTGAAACCGTATCGTTTGCAAACTGGGACACGTTGGTAGAAAACACACCAGAAACCAAGAAATCAAACTCTGGCTCCAGGAAAAGTGTAAGTTCTCTGCCGCAGCTGCATTTTTGGCTGATTAAAGTTTCTCGGGTGAGTTAAAGTACGTTGGCTGGGAATGTGCCCGATGCGTGTACGGAGCGGGCGCAGAGATCAATGCCTATATTACGGGTAATGTGTTTGTCTGCTCTGTCATAGTTAACACAATCGGCCATTTACTTCATTATTTACTCTCAGACCAGGCAAAAGAAGGCTAGAGAGAACGTGACGGAGGAGCCAGAAGCAGACTTGCTCGTGAAAGACCTTCAGGTAAAATCCGTGAGCTGCTCCGCAGACAGACTTGTGTAACGTGTGTAAAGTGAGCGTTTCTTTCCCCGTTTTGCGCTGATAAATACATTCTACCTCCTGATTATCATCCGGCTCGGGAATTCTCTCCGGTGTCGGGCTGGAGTTCGGGAATTCTCCTAGATCGGTCCTGCGCCTAACATTGTCTCTGCTGTCTGTTTCTTTATTTTGTGCAGAATGCTCCAGAAAACCAGATTCCCGGCATCGTCCAGCACTCCTTGCAGCGGGTGGAAGCGGCCGACTTCCATATTACTGCAGCCAAAGTGATGCAGGCGCTGATTAACCGATGTCAGAATGACCCCCGATTCTCCCCTCAGAGCGCCCTGAGGCTACTCGTTCAGACGGACGTTCTGTCCTACAGGTAACCGGAGCAGCTCTGCTACGCGTCCCAAAGTCTCCATGGCCTGGTCATCTTGTGCTGGGTGGTGCCCGGCAGATGTGGCGGCAGCAGAGCGCTTTGCGTGTAACGCGTGTATATATGTTTTATATGAGACGCCGGTAACACGTGTTTGCGTGTAACATGTAAATGTGATGCCGGTAACACGTGTTTGTGTACGTGTCGTGGTGGGTTAGTCTCCCTAACCAGACGTGTTAAACCCCCAGCTTGTGCCCGGGTTTGGTGGCCATCTCCCTGGAGAAGCAGGACGTCTGCCTCTTGCAGCTCTGCCTGCAGCGTCTCCCTGACGTCCCGGAGGCGGTTATCTGTTCCTGTTTAAAGACCTTCTTAAGGTGAGTGATCGGGCTTCTGGCAAAGGTTTGTAGACGCCTTTATCTGTGGTGGTTGTCGCACCGTGCCTGAACACAGGTGTCCTGTTGTTTTGTAGTGTTAGCGAAAACCACCTTAAAGCTGCTCCTCTGGATACGCGATATATCGAGGGTGTGATCGAGGTGGCAGCGTCTCCTGAACATACAGAGAAGCCGGCAGCCCCGGAACCAGCCCTCATACAGAACGGGTACAGCCCGGTGGCTCTGGAGGAGGACAGCGGCAACACCCAGACGCCGGAGACTCTGCTACGGAGAAATGAGACACCGAAATCTCCAGTTGGCTTTAAAAGAGCCGTACTCCTGTATCCTTCTCTGCTCTCTCTCCACAACACAGTGTCCTGAACACTTTCCCTGCGGTATATGCATCAGCCATACACCTGTTCTCAAGCAAGGCACATATCCAAGGCCTTGTCTCTCCTTTACATCATCCCGTCATAATCAATAGCATTTGATGTCTGGGTCACACTCCATGGCTTACAGATTTTTTTTCTTTAACGCCGATGTTCAGGAACTCTGTCCTCACATGTCCGTATAGTGAGACGTTCCTCCTGCCTCATCTAAAGGATCTCTCGGCCAATCAGGTTATTGTACGTATCGGGGCTGCCTTTCCTTTGGGGTTTATAGGGTAATGCAATGCATTATTGGGGTGCAGTTTGTTGCCCGGTTCAATGTGGGGGGGTCTCTTGTCTCATTATGTCCCCACAGCTCTTCCTCAGGTACCTGCACTATCTGTACGTGAAATGCAGCAGTGACATGTCAGTCAATCCGTCAGAAAAGCAAATGCCGACAGCCAACCAGGTAACTGGGTCACGATGCCGCGTGTGAGGGTATGCTTTGTGGGGTGGTATAGACACCACCCCCCCGGCGGGGATGAGGCTTTTCACCTAAGTGGTGTTTCTTTCTGTTTTCAGATCATGGACTGGATGAGTTTAATGCTGGACGCGCATTTCACGGTGGTGGTTATGCTGCCGGAAGCCAAAAAACTGTTGCAAAAGCTTCATAAATTTGTTAAAAACCAGGTATGTGTCCGCTCCGGCCCCGACAACGGAATTATGACATACAGAGGGATTGTCTTGTGGCTTACTGCACGTGTTAGAAACTGCCATTCGGAATTCTGAGACACCCCGTGTAGAGGGGTGCATGGGAATTCCGCTTTCAGAAGCTGCCCTCGTTCCTCTGCGCATGTTCCTTAAACGTGGCCGTCGATTTGGGGGTGTCTGGGGGCCCCAGAGAATTGGGATTTCCTGGCATTGAATGGTTAATACCCGTGATTTAACCCTTCTATGTTTTCCGCTTGCTTCCCCCTCAGATGAAGTTTTATTCTGAGCTCAACAAGGTGGAGGGGAGTCTGTCTGAGCTGCACCGGTTGAGACGGCGGCCCAGGGACTACGACCGATATTCAATCCAAGTCCTGGAACTTTATTAGTCAAAAGACACAAACAATGACTGTTTATTTTTCTTAAAAACAAACTATTTTTACCCCATATGGATCATTTTTCAACACGCTTATGTTATGGTTACCGTATCCTGCTCATCTCCACGTCGTTGCACCATTGCAGGGCGCCTCGCCTCCTGCTGCCCGGCCCCGAGTATGAGTAAAGAAACCCAATAACGCGAGTTGTCTAAATATTGAACTTCATTTGATAAAAAGCGGCGTAGTTTACCCGTCTGGCTGTGTTGTGTTTTTTGTCTCGGAATGCTGTGTATTTCCCTGATGTGTGGAAGGAGCTGTTCGGGGGGCCGTTCCGTGGGTCTTATGTCTCCGCTCTGTTAACCGGCCCTGGGGTGCTGATCGCGGCCCATGTCACTGCACAGCCGGCCAGCTCTGTTCTGGCAGGGGCTCTGCGGCCTGGCGTGGTCCGGATTACAGATACCGATTACATCTCTCGCTCCTGTCCTGGCCACTAAGGGCCCAGCTGTGGGGGCAGAGAGATTGCACCCAGCAATGGTGCCAAGCGCTGAGCTATGACATCATACAGCAGGAGCCCTCTACACACAGGGGCTGCAGTTACTGCCCTGGACCGCGGTAGCCGAGGAGTTACTCCAGGGAAAGAACCCTAATAAACCCTGCAAAAGAGAAAATTTTGCCTGCTAGACGCCGACATCCCTTTCTCTCACGTAGTTTAACGTGAGGCTATATAGGTTGGGGCGGGGAGGCAGATATCTGCACAGTGCTTCGGGCGCGTGGCGGGGAAAAGTACGGGCTGAGGATATTGGAGCCGTTTTTATTTTGCTATTTTATAAGATCGGTAAAAGAATTGCGTAGTCGGCAGGATTCGAACCTGCGCGGGGAGACCCCAATGGATTTCTAGTCCATCGCCTTAACCACTCGGCCACGACTACAGCTGTGATCAGCAGCACAGGCAGCTGGTACCAGGTGGCGGTAGTGCGCCCTGTACTGAGCTCCGTACCGCACAGATACACGGATAGATAACACAGCACGTCACGTGTGCAGATACACTGATACCGTGTGTGATATATCAGGATAGATAACTCGCTATCACTGCTTCTCCCGTAGATTCTGACCTCTCCGTGAACTAAATCCACGAAGCTCCCACTCGGTAGGTTCCCCGGTCTCCCCGTGCAGTACCACAAGCCGCTGCCAGGTGGCGCTATCTCCACTGCAGTACCTGCAGTCGCCCGCTAGCGGCCGCCCTTTCTACGGTCACGTGACGGGGCCTGAGCTCGCCTCCAGTCACTGAGAGAGAAGGTCCAAGATGGCGGCTGATCCGGAGCGAGGCGCCGCCAATTCGGAGTGAGCGGACCCGGAGCGCGCCCTCTGCCTCCCGCCCGCTGTGTCCGGTCCAATCGGCGGCAAGAAAGCTCTTCTAGCATGAGGGGCCGGCGAGGAAGGCCACCTAAGACCCCACCGCTGCCCGACTGTTCCCCCGGGCCCACCGCTGGCCTCCGCTCCCGGCTCCGGGGCAGCAGCAGGGGCCGCTGGGCCCCCCAGACACCCAAGGGCACGCTGCCCCCTCCCCCGGGGCCGCAAGCGGAGGACGACAGGAACGGGCCGGGGCCGGGGCCGGGGCCGCAGCACCCCCAGCAAGGTGGTCTATGACGACCATGAGAGCGAAGAAGACAGCGGGGAGGATGTGGCCCCTGAGGGCCACAGCGACACCGACCATGACGACGAAGACATGGAGGACTCGGACTACCGCGAGGAGGAGGAGGAGGACGACGACGACGGCAGCTACTGCACTGAGAGCAGCTTCCGGAGCCACAGCACGTACAGCAGCACCCCGGGTAATACCCTGTACCACTATATACAGCCCCCCGGGTAATACCCTGTACCACTATACACAGCCCCC
>VKOC01024210.1:0-33658 GCA_009364415.1 Spea multiplicata | reverse complement strand
TATATACACACACATTATATATATATATATATACACACACATACACATTATATATATATATATATATACATATACTTACAGTTAGATGAGTGTCACAGCCATGTGGTTCTGGCCTGGAGAAGGAAGGGGCGGGGCCAGTTGTCACGGTGATTACAGGGAGGGGGAGTAAGTAGGAGCTGCTGCTGTGAGACGGTGAGTCAGACTAAACGGATTATATAATGAGGGGGATTTTTCAGAGCCTTTGCTCTGAAAAAACCCTCATTTTATAATCGATAATAATCGATTCAACTAATCGATAATGAAATTCGTTGACAACGAATTTCATTATCGATTATTATCGATTTTATCGATTAGTTGTTGCAGCCCTACTTACAAGGTGAACCTGGTTGTTTTAAAGGTTAGTAGACTTTGTAGGACAGTCTGTTTAGAAACTCTTTTCATATATTAGTTATATGTATATTTTAAGGACTTTTTTTTTTAAAATAACTGCAAATTCTGCCTCATAAAGAGGAAAAATCCTTATTGGCTCCAAAATAGCAATCTGACAACGACAACTAACCACAAGAAGCAGAGGCGTTACAATGTAATCAGATTCCTTTGAGTTTTTGGGAGATGTCAGTCTGTATCGTCATCATTGCGTAACCCTTGTCTTTTAGAGAAGGGTACAATACCTGGCGAGACTCTACTAAACCAACGGAGATCCTGACCAAGTTGTGCAAAGACAACAAATTAAGCGGCCCGTTCTTCCGCCCAGGCCAGGTACAGGTCGGAAGCAAAATCTTTACCGGACAAACCATTTTTGACCAAGATGGTAAATAACTACGCATTACTTTATCTCACAGAGCTTACATTCTAATTCCTTGCCTGCCACAAAGATACTTGTATTGTTACTTGCTTTCTCTGTACATACTTACCAGATATTTGTATTTTATCTGTATATGACATATGCAGGACCACCCTTAGGGTTTCTAGTGCCCTAGGATAGCTACGTGCCCCCCATTCACACTTACTCGCCAGGTCGGCATTATAGGCAGCAGGCCCTGGTCTCAACATAAAAGCATAGAATTAATTGATGCTTGTTGCTGGGTTTAACCCCTTAAGGACAACGGGTTGTCCTTAAACTTATTAAGAACAATGCATTGTGAGCCCTTACATGTATGGCCTTTGTCATGAAGGGGTTAAGGAAAGTATTATAGACGTGTTTATCTTTTTTGAACTTTTTTTTTTTTATACTCTGCATCCCAAAGGGCCGTGATCTATGTCCCAGAGTGTTGTTCGAACTATAAAATGTTCAAGGCTAGAGAATGACACTTAGATCCAACATCACTTCTAAGAAATACGGAGCACTTAGCAGTAGCTTAATCTGTCCTGTGGAGGTTCCAGGGCTTCACGGCCCCGCTGGGCGTTTTAACGCACAATCTCCCTATTTGAATTTGGCGAAACCCCAATGACATTTAGGCCAGCAGATTCACACGCAGGCTCGCCGCCTCTTCATAACATTCAGTACGTTCAGCTTTAGAGGACAAAAGCAAACAAAAATCACAATTAAAACTTGCAATAAATACTCATAACACAAAAATAGCTTTTTTTTGGCTTGTACCCCCAAAAAACTACTTCTGCTCGATGGCATTCACAGAAGTAAAAGATTAATTTGCCCGATGCTTTGTGACGTTCCTCTGGGTGCCTTTATGTTAAATTCATGTTTTATGAATTATTTGTAATGGATCATGTCGCGGGAGTGATGGGTATAAATCTCCGTTACGTACTTCTCTGGAAATCTTCCTCGTTCCCTCTTCTTTTTCTTAGTGACTGTGTTTAATAATTAAGACGGATCATCCCTCTCTGTGTGATATCATTTGATCTAATTTCTCTTGCCTTTGTTTTGATAGATGAGAAAGTCGAATCTTATGAGCACCTTGCTCTGAAAGTCTTGCGTTCTTGGTCTGATATTCCAGGAGTTGGATGTAATCTCGTTCCCGAGCATATTGAGACCAGGGCTTTATACCACCGAGATAAACCTGGAATTGAACAGGTAATAACACCAAATATAAAACACGTGGTCTTCATTCCATTCCCACATATCGGACTCCTATCAAGTAATAAATATTGTATATTGTAATATATACTTTGTGTTAATTGTGTTGAGGTGACAGGGCAGCGAAATATGTCAGGAACCAGTTTTTTTTTATGACATGACATTTCTTAGCAAGTGTCGGCGGTATCATATCGCACCAAGCATGTTGGGGTCTGTTATGGGAGAGTTGGCAGGAGAGTCATGGTTTTGACTCTCGCTTCACTATTCATTATGAAGGCCAACACTGGTAAGTTTGTCCAGAGTCAAGGGCTGAGATGGCCCTGTAAAATGTATTGTTCATTGTTGTATTCCAAGTCAATGGGTGAGGAGACTTTGAAGAAATCTCTTGGGGCTAATAGAACTAGATAGCCACGTTTTAATGTAAATCTATGAAGTTACGTATTTAGTTAGGATTTTATTCCATACGTTTGACATTGTTCAGTTTGCGGTGCCGTTAAATAACATCAATGCATTTTTGTTGGGAAAGTAGCAATTGAATATTCCATTACTTGAATGACATACTTTTTTGTTTTTAATTTGTATTAAGGGACGTATTCAGATGTGGGTAGACATGTTTCCCACCGATTTACCACTTCCAGGACCTCCTGTTGATATTTCACCTCGAAAACCAAAAGGGTAATTACCTAATATTAATAAATTCATTAATTAGTTAATCACACCTTTATGTGAAACCTGTCCTTGGATATGCTTCATTTAATAACGAGTCGAACATGCGCTGAGGCTTTATAGATGAATGACAATGATTGGAATAATACTAATAGTGTTATATTACTAAGAATAATAACGCCAGCTCAGCGAAAATTAAAATTAGCATTTTTTTAAATACGAAATTTTTGGTTTGACTTTAGATAATTCTAAAGTGACACAGAGGCCGGGGCAAATTTAAAATGAGGCAATAGGGCCAGTAGCCCTAAGTGCCACTTGCGGTATCCTTTTGGGGCACTTTTAACATTTTATACCACTAACATCTGTATATGTAGTGTAATATACTGTTTATTTAAAATTGTAATTTTATCCCCCTGTTGATTTTTTTTCTGTAGATATGAACTGAGAATAATAATCTGGAACACTGAAGATGTTATTTTGGAAGATGAAAATATCTTCACTGGGCAGAAATCAAGTGATATTTATGTGAAAGGGTAAGTGTGTGTATATGTGTGTGTGTGTTCAACCTTTGTTGGTATTAATTAGTAAAGTGTAGAAGAATCAATGCACAATGCTTACTTCATTAACGTGTACAAAATAACACTGACATCCCAATATATGAAGAAATATATATATAACATTATGACCACTGACAGGTGAAGAGAATAATGCTGATAATCCTGTTATCATGGCGCCTGTCGGTGGGATATATTAGCAGCAAGTGAACATTTCATATATATATAGGTATATATCATCCTATAGTGTGTGGCCACCAGCTGGACAAGATATGGGACCCCAATAAAGTGTTCAGAGATTAGATGGGGCTCTGTTCTGGGTTGCAGGATCTTCATGTCTTCTAGATCGGCTGACTTTGTGTAAGTTGACTTGTATGGTTTAAACCTGCATTTCAGGTGGTTGAAGGGCCTTGAAGATGACAGCCAGGAGACCGACGTCCACTACAACTCTCTAACGGGCGAAGGAAACTTTAACTGGCGTTTTGTGTTCCCGTTCCATTATATGCCGGCTGAAAAGCAAATGATAATCAGTAAACGGGAAAACATTTTCTCCTTGGAAAAAACCGAACGCAAAATACCAGCGGTGCTCGTCCTCCAAGTCTGGGATTTCGACAGGCTCTCTTCCGATGACTTCTTAGGTATTGTACTGAGCCATGAAAACCAAGCAGGATAAGATAATGACAATCCGCGATAGCCCAATACAAAATACTAGTGAAACCTGCCCCACACCCTACAGTATTAAGGTCATTTGTTTCACTTCCCCACTTGGTTTCAGCCAATGATTTGTCAATCGAGGCATTTCAGCTGCAACATTAGCCCTTTGGTGCTCTTCAGCACTTTTTTGGTACCGTTACAGTTGGGACATGTTTTTTTTCTTCTTAAATTAACAGGTTCTATGGAACTAAATCTTAACGGGTTTCACCGAGGAGCCAAGGTCGCAAAGAGCTGTGACTTGGGTATGACGGCTCCCTTGAAGGACGAAAATAAAATTTCCATCTTTCATCAGAAGCGTATCCGGGGCTGGTGGCCTTTTGTGAAATCTGGTGAACTCACTGTAAGTTTTTTGCACATAAAGCAGGTGTTCACTTTTATGCAGAGCTTCATACTTTCCTGTTGTCCTTATTTTGTCGGCACAGTCCGACCTCCGAATGTTGACGTTGTCCGCGTGTCAGCAGACAGCACCAAGACATCATACGGACCTGCAGTGAGGTCACACCAAGCATCTTGATAGGTTGTTGCCATAGAAACTGGCAAAAAACCTTTTTAAAAGATTCTGTGTTGTTTTGGTGGGATTAAACCTTAATTAATTAACCTTAATTAATGTTTTGTTGGAGCAACAACTTATATTAACATTCAGGACATCTATGCCTACGGCATGCTGTAAGAGCTAGAACGTTATTTAACGTGTTAATTGGAATTTATTTATTGGTTCATTCCAAACCATTTAATATAACCTCAGTTCTTTTGTTTTTTTTTGTTCTGTGGATAAACATAGGGTAAAGTTGAAGCAGAATTTCACTTGGTCACAGCAGAGGAGGCTGAGAAGAATCCAGTCGGACGTGCGCGAAAAGAGCCAGAGCCGTTAGAGAAACCAAAGTAAGTGGCATGTTTTAGAAGGGGTCTCGGATTGTATAGGATAAAAACCCACATAAAATGCCATCTTCTGCTTCTACATGGGTGCAAGTCATCCATTCTTTTTAGAAAAGTGGCGCCAAGTATTTTTAATTGATTTACATAAATCACCCTTACGAGTGATGTGAGTTATAAGACCACTGATTGTAGACTCAACCTGCCCCCAATATTTAAATGTTTTTTGTGCAAGATCAGTAGAAAAAAAAATTCTCTGACATTATTCGTAATCTCAGTAAATTATTCACTGAATAGGATTGTCCAGTTCAAACCGTTCTACGCGTCCCCAGCCGGTGAATAATGCCTTACAGGTAGAATTCACACACATAAAAAATGATATTACACTAAATTTCCTTAAATATTTGAGGGCATTCGAGATACTCTGCAACAGCAAAGAAAGAAAACTTTCCCAGAAGCTTTTATTAAAGGTCCATACATTGTAGCTCTAAATACAGCGAGCGGTTACACTTGACTTTTTTCTCCTTAATGCTTATTCATAACCCATCGTGTCTTTTATTAGTTACCCCCCAGCACACTCCTTGAGGTCTGTTTTACTTCTATGCTATGGTAGCTAGGTACTTGCCAAAAGCACTTTAATACGGCAAGTGGAACCCATTGGTGTCCATTTTTAAAGGGACATTCCGCCTGTCTTTATAGGTAGAGCTAAAGCTACATTCGTGATATATGTTGTTCGATAATACTTTCCACGCTCTCATAGTTTTCTCAGCGGGGGGCCGAGCGGAAGGAGTTGTCATAATCCGTTCTGGTTCATTTGAGACTCTTTTCATGGTGAATGAGCCCAGGCTGTGACTCTTCATGCTTCTTTCTCTACCGTGTTATCAAATAATGGAGCTGACGGGGAAAGGAAAATAACATTTGATATGTTTCATTTCACTGAAGCAACACCGGCCTATGTAATGGCATAAAATCACCGCAAAACCAATTAATAAACCTCAAGTCTCGGAGGGAATGATATTGAACTTCACTGAACAGCCGTTTCACCACCTTGGCTTCTCTTCCCTTACTGCAGATAAATATGTCTGATTATGGGTTTTTTTTATGTTTTCAACTGTAAAGATGAAAGGAATCGAGATTATAAACCTCGACAAGCGCTGTGATTTCTCACATATCATCAGTTTTATACTGTGTGTAACCCTTGGTGTGCTGGAGAAGTGAGCCGTATAGAAAAGTAACTCAATTTATCTCTGGTAATCAAACCACCAGGAGGTCTTTAATTCCATTCATAAGTACTTAGGAACATTCACCCGAGTGTAACGTACTCCATGTCTCTGTCATTTACGAGGATTATTAAAGGTCGGATAATATTCCTTTTTAGAACAGTGACTAATAACACGCACGTCCACTTAGCTGGGTGCAGACGGGCAATAAACTGGCGAATGGGGCAATACATTGCAAAGAATTTTCTACATGAAACATGCGGTCCTGGGCATGCAATGTTTATTAAGTTTAATACTTACATTATATTTAAAGCATTATTCTTTTAAAAGCATAAAAGTAAGAAACGAAAAACTTAAAAAAAAGAGAAAAAATATTCCTTAATAAGAGTAATTCTATCTATTTATTGTACAATATTTATTCTCAGGGGTACTTCTGAATAATTAAGGATTACGCTGCCCTGGGTAGCTCTCCTACTTTTGCGGGAAGTGGGGATCAACTCCAACTCCAGCCTTCCTACCTCTGGCCCCACCCCTCCTTGGCCCCAAGCCACACCCCCTTACAAAGCCTGTCCCGATTTCTGAAACATCGGGGATTATGAATTCTAACGACAGAGCTTCACATTCTGTAACATTCTTTCTAAACATCTCTGTTACTTGTAACTTATTCTTCCAAATCCTCAAACCGTCTGTGAAATCTCAAGAGAAAGGTCATTTCCATTACACCCTTCATTCCCTTCTAGAAACACAATGGAATAGATTTGATTATTTTTATAAAGGTCATTTTTCCGCCACCTTTTATATAAAATGAAGTGCCAGCTGAATAAAGGCCTTGTTACGTTGCAGTTCAGTCCCCCTGGCAAATTCTATGTCTGACTATAATTACATCAGTAGTGGAACTGAAGCGACGCATCAACAACAATCCTGTTCCGGAGCGAAGAAGATGATGTTAGATATGGAAGGACCTTTGCTTTCCACATTAGACGGAGTTGCTACCCAACTCTGCCTTTTAGCCGCAGAAAATATAACTGATATAGGGCATTTCTTGGTGGTATTTTAAGGATCGTTGGAAATTAAGGAACCCATCAACACAAGAGGTGAAGAAGCCGCTAAGGTGTCCACAATTCGTCATCAAATTACTCTTATTTACAATTCAAACGCATTTATATATGGTTTCATTTAAAGTAACCTATTCAATTATATTTAAAAATCACTTAAAATGCTGTTTCATTACGGGGGCCGCATAACCTTCTTTGTTAAGGATGAAATTCCCTTCTTATCCGTTTTCTATCCTATCCTCCCGTTATGCCTCCGGCCATTGTGATCGCTGGAATCGTTTTGCATGTCCCGTCACCCCACGTCGCTCTGCTTTAGGACCTTAGCGCCCAACACAGATCCTATCATTATACGACCCATAAGCAGCTCAATCTCTGCCAAGTATATTTTCACGATTTAAGATTTTTTTTTTTATTGGGTTTTTTTTTTTGCTAGCATGTATTTGATAAAACATCAATATCTTGCTCTAAATATCCTACACTGTAATTAACCTTTCTTCTGTTGTTTCTTGCAGCCGCCCGGACACCTCCTTTTCCTGGTTTATGAATCCTTTCAAGTGCCTGTATTACCTAATCTGGCGGAATTACAAGAAGTATATCATCATCGGCTTAGTTTTAATCATTCTTACCCTTTTCCTCGTCTTGTTCTTCTACACCCTGCCTGGTGCCATCAGTAACAGAATTCTAACTGGATAAATTATCTACCTAACCTTCTGATGGCTCCATCTACATACACCCAACTTCTCATCCAGAGCTGGAGAAACAGATTATCAGGACGCACGCGGTTAACGCACAGCCCGGGGTTCACGGAAAGCCCTTCTGTGCTGAAAACAATTGAAAAAAATTGCTTTACCTCAAGAGTCTAATCAATCAATGGCAATCAGAAGAGCTGCTCGTCGACGCTCTCCTTCCATTAAATTCATGCTGCTCATTTTCTATTGATTGGACAAGTACTTCTCACAGCGATTTATTACGGAAATACAAGAGAAAGATTCGTAGCGTTTCATGTTGTATTTAATTGCGCGATTTGGGGATTTTTATAGAAGATTCCCTAAAATAATAAAGCTTGTTACATACGGATACTGCCGTTTGAGAGCCTTTATTTGAACCGTAACAATCTCAGCTGAAAACTTATTTGCCCGATTTCTTCTATTTTTACATATTTGTCACACTTAAATGTTTCAGTCCATCAAAATAACCCGAGTAAACACAAAATGCAGTTTGTAAATGATGATGTCAGATAAGCAATCTAACTAATCTGGCACTATGTGAAAAAGTAATTGTGAACTTAGTTACTAAATCAATCAATTTACCAAATTTAATTGATCATTGAGTTAAAGTTTACTAGGCACATCCAGGCATGATTACTGCCGGTCCTGCTGAATCAATAAAACTTGTCTTGCAAAATCAAGTCGGCTAATAGGTCTCTAAACGCAGCACAAGATGCCGCGATGTAAAGAAATTCAAGAACAGACGAGAAACAAAGTCATTGACATCTATCAGCCTGGAAAGGGTTACTGATTCCTAAGGCTCTGGGACTCCAGTGAACCGCGGTGAGAGCCGTTATCTACAAATAGAGAAAACTTGGAACAGCGATGATCTTTCCCAGGAATGTCTGCCCCACCGAAATTCCTCCAAAAGCGCATCAACGTCTCATCCAGGAGGTCACAAAAGACTAACCCAGACTAACATGTAAAGATCCGCAGGCCTCGCTTGCCTCGGTTAAGGTCAGTGTTCACGATTCAACAATAAGAGACTGCGCAAAAATGGCATCCATGGGAGAGTCACAAGGAGAGAATCGCTGCTGACCAAAAAGAACACAAAGACTCATCTCGACATTTGCCAAAAAACATCTTGATGACCCCCAAGACTTTGGGGAGAATATTCTGTGGACTGATGAGTCAAAAGTGGAACCTTTTGGAAGATTTGAGTCCCGTTACATCTGGCGTGAAGACAGAACACAGCATTCCACAATAACATCATAACAACAGTCACACACGGCGGTGGTCGTGCGATGGTCTGGGGCTGCTCCAGGCCGGGGTGACTTGTCATAATTGGTGGAACCGTGAATTCTGCTCTCTACCAGAAAATCCTGAAGGAGAACGTCTGGCCAACAGTTTGTGATCTAAAGCTCAAGTGCGGTTGGGTTATGCAGCAGGACAACGATCCAAAGCACACAAACAAGTCCACCTCTGAATGGTTCAAAAGAAACAAAATGAAGGTTATGAGGTCGAGTCCTGACTTGAATCTGATTGAGATGCTGTGAGGTGACCTTAAAAAGGCAGTTCATGCTGGAAAACCCTGTAATGTGGCTGAATTAAAGCAATTCTTTCAAGGATAGTGGCCAAAATTCCTACACATCGAGGTAAAATACTCATTGCCAGTTATCGCTCCAACCAGTTATTAGGCTTAAGGGGCAATTCCTTTTTCACATGGATGATATAGTCTTTGGTTAATTCTTTACCTTGAATAAATCAAATGATCATTTAAAAGCTGCATTTTGTGTTTTTTTTACCCACTTTGTCTTGCATTCAAATTAGTTGGTTGATCTTAAACATTTAAATGTGACAAATAAGCGAACACAGAAGAAATCGGGAAGGGGCAAATACTTTTCCACAGCACTGTAAGTGTTAAACTTCTGGAAGCGTTCCAGATTATGCTGTTTATGGGCTCCATTTGATATTTAATTGTAATATACATATATATATATATATATATATATATATATTTGTATACCTCCAGGCATTCACAGATTCCGTGTGTGCATTGAGCGTAGGCTTTCCTATAGTCAATTCAGGCTGCATCTCAGGGTGATCTGGAGTTTGAGTCTTGAGCCTACGTTTCTTTTTTTTATTATTTCAAATATTTATTTATTTATTTCCCATAATTAAAAAGGATACAGAAAATTTACTTTTCTAATTTACATTTCTAAACTAGACCGTTATACTCTCTTGGTTTCAAATCTGCTCGGCGTACTGTATCAAGAGGGATTATTAAGTAAATATTCGGAATAAATATCGTACAGCTAGACCACAGACTGTTCTGGTGTTATGGATATTCCCATCAGAGCAGAAATAAGGCTCTCTGTAAAGAATTAAAGAATTCAAGCTTCCAGAGAAGAATATAGCGGCCGCTCAAAGAATAAGAGCTCAGTCTGTGCTTCTGGATATATTTTTTATGTATTAATTCGCCTAAGTTTTCTGAAATCCCTTTACGATCTTTGCCTGTACTACTTCCACCAGAAGTCTAGTTCATGTATCTACTACCCTCTCTGTAAAGGAGGTTGCCCTGAAAACTTCATTAATAGCAATGCTACCTAAACAAGAAACTTCCTTCTTTCTTCGTCCCCAGAATAAGTGAGGAGAGGTAATCAAACGCTCATCAGTCCACTAAGTATCAGCCATGGTGGGTAATTCCCTTAAGTTTGTACAGAGTCTACTTTATGTTGCTGGTTGGGGCTTCATTGGCCGAGCGCCGCCACAACCCTGACGCTTCCCTGATCATAATCAACTCTTCAGTTCTGCCCCCAAAATTCTATCAGTGCCGCCTTTCTCTGAGAACGATGCTTAGGAATCTTTGAGTTTATTTTTATTTTAAAACAAGGCTCCAGCAAAAACTCGTTTTACAAAATTTTCATTCTGAAATAGTCCAAAACCTGGCAACCGGAAAATCATTAAATGTCCGAATTCTTCATGTGAATCGGTTACAGATCGGTAACGCAGTCATTGCCCCCCGCACGTTGGATTTCATGGGAAAACTGCTCAGAATGTAGCCGGCTGCACATGGCAGGGGCCGAGGTCCTGCCAACAAATATAATTCCTATCAGCACAATCTTAAAAACAACTGAAAATCTGCATCAGCTTCAGTCCCAGATGTTCTCCAAAACAGAAAAAAAGAAGTCCGCTCAAAATAATAAAGAATTAAGCAGGGTGCATAATTTAACTAAAGCGGAACAAAAATGGTTCTTTGTTCTCAATGCCTAGGCCAGTTATATTATTTTCACTTCACATGCATGGCGTTTAAAGGGATTGCAGCATTTCAAGGTACCAACCCCAGCTGAGTGGGCCCTGTATAATGCATAGTTAATGTGGGGAAATGTTGCCATCATGCCTCTGCTTCATCTATTCATGGCCACCTCAGACCTTACTGGAGAAGCTCACAGGGGTTGAGCTTGTGAAATTAATGAATACTGGAGCCTTCAAAATCTTTAAAAAATTATATTATGATTATAACTGCCCAATATGAAAGAAGAAGGATGGATCTCATATGACCAAAAGTATGCAGACACCTGACCATCACACCTTTATGAGCTTGTTGGACATCCCATTCCAACATCATGGGCATTACCATATATTTATATATAATATTATATCACAGCTTCTACAAGATTGTGCTCGTTCATCCAGTAGAGCGTCTATGAGATCCGGCACTGATGTTGGACGAGACGCCCGGCTCGCAATCTCCATTCCAGTTCATCCCAAAGGTGTTCGATGGGGTTGAGGTCAGATTGAGGTTCTGTGCGGCCGGCCAAGTTCTTCCACCTCAAACTCATCCAACCCATGTCTTTATGGACCTTGAACTGATGCCTTTTCCAGTGAAGGGTAATATTAATGCTACAGCATACAGACATTTTAAGCAATTACATTCTTCCAACTTTGTGACCTCATCTCTGTTCTATTGCTGTAAGCGTGTGATAATATTTATCTATCATAATGCATTTCTTTACATTTACTTCTGCTGACTCTGTAACCCAGATCTCATGTCATTAGTTGTGAGAGCCGGGGGCTTCGAGCCATCTTGTTGACACAGAGAAAATGTTACGGTATATTTATTCTTCCTTTGGGAATGGCATTTGACTACACAGAAATGTCACTGTCGGAACGGAGCTGGTTCTTCCAGGAAGGTTTTTCGCATTCTGCTCCTTTCATTTACACTTAGCAGGAACATCCTTCATGTTTTTATGCAGAAACGTTTTTTTTGAGAAGCTGAATACGAAATGATTTATCTAAAATTCTTTTGGATCTTTTTCTTTTAATGTAACAAGAATTACAGCCTTTCGAAATGTTTTTTTTTTCTCTAAAGAATAAAATATTTATAATTTTTTTTCTGGCAGATTCACCGATGTGCTCATCACCGGACGCTCCGACGTGGCTGTCCCCCTTTACCTTTATTGTTGTGGGGTGGAGTACAGAAATGGTTAAATCCGAAAACCCCAGACATACAATGTGTTTGATCCCGAGGGTTACTTGCACCCTCCATTGGCTGGTTTATCGGCTTTTAAAGACGTGATGGTATCACAGTTTCTATTTCATGTGGCTGAATGGAAATCCATGCACTTGCCTTCATCCCTTAATGCATAAAAGGATTAAGAAGTGTGAAGCGAGGCTTTCGGAGATCTAAGCAAGTAATGGAAAGCAGTTAACCATTGAGTTTCACAGCTGCTGATAAGCTTTCTTACATTCAGTTACAGAACACATGGCCCATTTATTTATCGGGGCTCATAGACGACGGCGGAAGACAGACGGAAAAAATGCCTTTTAATACCACCAAAAAAACATGAAAACACTTAAAAATATAGCGGAATCTTCTGTCTGCTCTAAAGAATTGTGAAAAGGCAGCATTTGGACAAAAAACGCAAATATCCGCATCTGTATTAGAAGCAGCTCTGAGCCGTGTATAGTACCATACGGACACGCAGGCTTTACATTAAGATCCATTCCTACCACCCGATGGGCAGCTATCTGGAGTTGAGTCTCGCTATCTGGAGCTGAGTCCTCTCATTTCATGAAATCTCATAGAAAACCCTCTGCGTCTCTATCTCTCCAAACACAAGATATATGAATATATATTTAGCATTAAACTTCAAATACAACAAAAACCCCAACCTTGACGATCACTCAGCTCAACGCCCATTATTATTCCTTAAAAAAGGGTTGAAAATCTATTCCTGTTTTCACAGAGAAATAATAATAATATTAATAATAATTATTATTATTATTAAAAGTTATAATTACACTTTTGTACGGGTGTCTCAATGTAAGATTCCATGTGAATGTTTTTAATGGCAATTATAGCAGTGTACCCAGTGCAGTGCATAGAATTTAAGGCAAAGCAGATGTCTTCAGATGACAGACGGTAGATGACCGCGATTTAGAAAGGGAGAGTCAAGTGAGAGCGAGAGACCGCAGTCCAGTGGAGCGTCGACGGGTCGGAGAAGATAAATGTCAGAGGCTTTCACTCTACGTGATCTTCCTCAGGAGCGTCAGCTTCTTCATACGCCTGACAGGTGAAGACCACAAATTGAAACGCTGGTCTGAAGTCTCTTTTTTTGGTGTCATATTCCATCCGTAAAAGAAAATGACAGAAGAAACAATTGAATAAATTGGGCAGCTGAATCTACAGCCTAAACACAGCTGGATACCAAGAATACGCTCATGGAATCATTTTTGTTTTGAAGCAGCTCTGACAATCAACATAAAATAAAAACTTTACGTTAGTTAGTTGGTTAACAATTGTGAGTGTTATATTTGACCTGCTTTATATTATTATGTTATGTGTTGTATTATATTTTTTTTTAAAAAAGTGGTTAAGCTTAAGCCAACGTGGTTAAGCTATTCTGCGGACTGAGAGAGCTGCTTTGATGAACAGTGTGACCGCTTTTACTGACCAGTAGCCACCACATCCGAAGAAACCCATTGAGTAGTCAAACTCACCCAGATTTACAGTTGAATCCAATGTATGCGTTTACATTAAAGTGATATAAAGCTAATAAAAGATACTCATGAAAAAATACATGAAATCATGTTTCTAGCATGTTTTCAAGGGCTTGAGGTCAAAGCCCAAGGGAAGGTCCTATTCTGCCAACATCAAAGAGGAAAGAAAGGCCCTCAGTCATCAGGACCCCTCAAAACCCTTAAGGATTTTAGGACAGATCATGCAGGAGGAATTTACAATTCTCGGGAAGCCAACTGGGAAATACATTGGATCCACCAACAAGTCTCAACGTGGGAGTCCCATACTTCAACTTGTGTCAACCATGCCACATGGTAATAATGTAGTATTGAGTCATTTTTGTAGCCCTGGTCTTCTGACCACTTGGGTCAGTACATAATATTCCTTACAAAGCCATTTTAATTGTATTTTTTGAACATGTGGCGGGTTTGAACCTTGCTTGGACCATCGGTTTGGCCAGGCTCTGACCTACCTTCACTTTTGTCTTCTATGCCCCTCAGGTTCCTTGGGGCAATGCTCCGTTTCCCCAGTTGTTCATTCATTCAGTGTTCGGTACTAAAGGAGAATATTCCTAATACAATCAGGATCCACAGAGCTCGTAGAGTTTACAAGGATGGCGCAGGTCGAAATAAAAGAAAGAAGATGGTGTCAGAGTCATTCCGGAGATTGATTACACGATTGCGCTGGGATTCTGAGTATTAAGCACCCAGAGACCTTACATATTTCAAAACTCGGCCTCGAAGCAAGTAATAAAAAACAAAGAGTTTAGGTGCCATAAAGAATCCAGATGAATGAGTCTGGGTGGCCATACTGAGATACAGACCGCTATCAGCATCTATAATAATATATAGTATAATAATGCCCTTTTACGCATATGGAGTGACTTCTAAAATAACACCACTCTCAGAAATATGCTTTTATGTGATTTTACAAAGCTGTCTAGAACATATAAATATTCACAACGGAGTTTAGCCGGTACATCATGCCATTCTTCACTATGTTTATGAATCATTTGGAGTATAATGCCATTTCTGAATAGAATATGCACGTTAAACAATTTCTCGTACATTTCGTATGTCTTTATACAATTCTCATTAATTAATATTGTTTTGGTATATATTTATATACATTATTGTCATTTATAACGTCCCGGCATAGTGAGTTTTCCCGAATCATACATTTTACAATCCTTTAAGCTAACTGAATCTGTGTAATTATAGTAAAATAAGCAATATATATATATATATTTGGCTTAAGCAGGTACAGTGTGATATATGAAATACTTGGTCAGATAACCTCTCCCTTAATATAAACTCATAAGTCCCTTAATTTTAAGTTATGGTTTTGAAATTGTGGAGACTGTTTACACAATTATAAACACACATACGTATGCTTACACACACTCTATCGCACACCATTTACACATACATGTTCACACACACTTACACTTACATACACTTATACATAGACATTCATGCTCACATACATACACAGACATACACACATGTTTTGTGTAGGGCGTAGTAAGGATCCAGTCACTGGTAAATGTTGCCTTTTGTCTTCAAATCAGGGCAGCCTAGGGGGGCAATTGCCCCCAGCCCCCCCCTTAATTGCAAATTGTAAAGTACATTTGGTACACATTTGGTACACACCTACAGTCCCTCAAGCCCTAATAGACAATATGACCAAAGATGATAACACATAATATAGCGCTAGAGCAACCGTGTGGTGCGCGCGGGGCAGAACTTGCCTGAGTGCCAAGTGTGGGTAAGAAAATGTGTTAATTATGGTTTTTTTTGTGGGGAAGAAATGCCTAGGTGCCCCAGGGGGTCTTAATCTGGCGCTAAATTTCAAGTTTGCACTCTCATTGTGAGTGCTTAAAGGCCTCTTAACAGCATATTAAGAAATGAAATATTTGTAATTGCTACCATTTGAGACAGAGCTCCGATCGCCTCGTTGATTACATTTATTTTTTGGGGTTAATACGTTTGGTTTGATGAATTGATGCACTGGCGATGCAATGAGAAATGAATCCCGCGTAGTCTTTTCTGTAACTATTGGGTTTTTATGGGAAGCTTTGAATAGTAACATTCTGTGCTGTAATTCTAAGCACATTTAGATGATAATGAGAACTTTCACTTCCCCGGAGAGAAAGCCATAACATTATTGATGTCTTCTCCGGGGATTGCCTGATTGCATTTTGGCTCCCCTTCGGCTTCCATTGGTGAAAGCGTCTTGTAACAATACGAGCCATTAGTTTAACTCTTTAAAGTCTAATGTATCGTATCCAGCAACGTTGGACAAAGACCCGGACACATCCATTGTGTGATACCCTACTATCACAGGACACTTATGTTAAAGAGAATATCCATGCGCAAGAAATCTAATGTAACTCGTATGTGTAAGTGACACGAAGAACAAATTCTAGCATAGAATCTTCAAGTGCATTTATACAAAGTATGAGTTAAGAGTTTTATTTAACAAATCTAATGGTTCCCAATAATGAATGGCTTTCCTTTTCCTTCTTTTTCTTTGCAGATATTTGATGGAATGTCAGGTTTGGCGCTATATATATATATATATATATATATACAATGTCTGTTGTTACCTCCCTACCCTTTGATCCCAACGCTTTTGAATGAAGATTCGAGGATCGTGCCTTGGTTTTGGTCTGTTCAGAAAGTCGGAGCAGTCCAAGCAATCAGTGGTTCTTAAGCAGAGCCATCAATAGATTTCATTATATATGGAGGATCTATAGAAAAGAAGTGATGGAAACTGTAATATTTTAACATTAGTACTGCTATATATAACGCTATAAAATAATCTCTACACGACCCGTATTATCTCGGTGTTAATGGCTGCAGACAGGTGCCGGGAATCCATTTAACAAAAGCTGCCATGTCTGAAAACCTCACGGACAGTGAAGCCCCATTTTGATTGAAAGTTGCCATGGAAACATCATCTTCAATAGTTATAGAAGAATTGGAGTGTATGTGTGTTAAATGCATAGGCTTTATTGTGATGTCACATAATGTGTCACAATCTCCAAAAGTTAAAACTGATTTGGGTTTCTATAATTGTGTTAAACTTGAATAATATTTACTTAAGCGTTTGAAAATCTATATTAATAAAGCAGATTAAATGGATTGGAAACCAAATTAAAGAGTTCGTCCATTTGAGATGAAGTCATAATTTGAAGAGAATTGAATAGATAATGTTTTCTATTAATAACATCCAAACACAGGAAACCATCATAATCTCCTTTAAAGTCGCTGATGTATATTCACTTATAATATGCATTGAGTGCACAGGCTAGTTTGAAATGCCCCCGGCTGATGATGTGTTTCCTTAAGGGGGTATTTGTAGGAATCACAGCGAGTGCTGTTTGGGACCTCAGTTTGCCCGGGGGGAGGGGGCAGTTATCTCCTAATCCTGTCCCAATCGCTCATGCAGGCCAATTTGATTTCTTTAAGTAAGGCTAGACCGACTTTACTATACTTGCCCCCAGTCCGAAGGGTGCCAGCCCACCCCTGAGGGCCGATAGTTGCCATCAGACATACATTGTTGCATGACCATCACCTCGCATGGTGTATAGACCAACGTCATCGCCCAAGTGTTGCGGTCACCAGTCTCCAAGGATAGGCAGTAACCCAAGCCAAGGTTTAAGGGTATTGATGGTAAACCAGCAATCTGACAACTATAAGCATAGATCTGTGATTTAATCACTGGTGTGTAAGGATGGAGGTATCCACCATATTTAATATTTAAATATATATTGCGCATCCTTACCATTACAAGAGCGCTCTGGATCTGGAGCCTTTTCAGATATCTGTTTGGATTATCGACGCTCTCTTTAATTGCTGACTTGCAAACCCCTAATGAGAGTTGGGTTATGGGGAAAAAGGGCTTCCTAATGACTTTTTGAAGACAAGCCTATTCACTTCTGTGTTCAGACTACTTACCTAAAACAATCGATACAGCCTCGGCTAACGTAATTATGCATGAATAATTATAGCTCCGTCTGCCAACCTAAAATGTGAAAAAGAACTTCTTAAATTATACCGAAAATAACAATCCTATTAAACATACTGTATAACTTTTATTGAGTCACTTGTAATCATTTTGTATTAAGTAGCTCCTGTACAAATGAAAACGAACTATCCATATGAAGATACGTCTTGTTAATGGACTGAATTGCTATACAAGACAATGACATATTATATATCTTCTGTCGTTATATAGAATATCGTTATTTTCTAAATGACAAATTTCCAATTTGTTATTACTTACAAAAATAATGAATGCGTATTGAAATAATCAATATCATAGCGATGTTTATAACAATGGAGAAATTCCAAATGATCTGGAGTCATTTTTCCAATCGATGGGTTTTTTCTGCAGTCTCTGTAATGATTTAGAAACCTCCTGGGATGTAAAGATTTTAGCGTTTTATTGCTTGAAGTTTCTTTGTAAAATTGGGAAAATCGTTGTTTGGTTTCCACTCAAGTGTAACAGTATGAGGTTAGGAAATAACTTTTTAGGCGACGTTCTCAATCAGAAATCATTTTAGTAAATTAGTCCCAGTGAAACTGTGTAATGAATGCCGAAGGCATCTGGTGGCATGTAATATTTAACTGCTACTGAAAATAAAGAAGGCATATGGTTACAAAATCTTACAACAATTGCACTATAAAGTAGACCTGTGCATTCCGATTCGTACAAATTGCAAATTTACAGAATTTTGGCAAATTCTGCAATTTGTACAGAGCCACAAAAATGAGGCCAGAACCCCCCACGAAGCAGACAAAAACAAAGCAAAAAGCTCCATATTTTTGGCCGAAATCCATGTGCCCTTTCACTCACACTCTCATTCATTCTCTCACACTCTCACTCATTTTCTCACACTCTCATTCACTTTCTCTCACACGCTCTAATTGTTTTCCTACCACCTCTGCTGACCACTTCCACTTTCACTCCTGGATCTTCTTTTTCTTCATCTTCTATCTTCACTCTTTTATTTTTCTTTGTCCGCGGACATAACCTGCCACGAGCTTCCGCCAAAATGGTGGTGATTACTCCCCCCCCCGATTGGAGGATTAGGGAGACAACTTCACCAGAAGTGTCGCCATTTTGGAGGGAGCAGAAGCGGAAGTAGTTGGCAGAGAAGGTAGGTAAACCTTTAGAGAGAGTGTGAATGAGAGTGTGAGAGAGTGAGAGTGTGAGAGCATGAATTAAAAATGTCCTCCGCTTTTCATCTGAACCTCCCTGTTATGTCTCTTTTTTCTTGAGGCTTCTCCCAAATGCATTACTCAGTAACATAAAAACAATAGCTGACAATAAGTCTCTAATTCACATAAAAAGTCCTGGTACAGGACTGACCCTGGTCCTGCCTCTAACACACCCCCTAAAACAAAAATGCCCTTATTTGGCATATCATATATATATCTATGCTCCTCCTTTCATTCCTTGAGAGGAGCAGCAGAGAAGCAGGAACAGAGACAGAGAGCAACGCATCATTTATAATAATTATCTCAAAGAAAAATGAAAAGATTAATATGAATTAAAGTTGTATTAAGGGTATTAATATGTACTTTTTAACATATCTCACACAATCAGCCAACTATTCACAATCACTTCGGGTTTTAATATGCCGCATTGTACAGTTTTCTGAACTCATGTGTAATTCCAAATTGGAACACGACAGAGACGTTGAACTTGGTTTTCATAATAACAACATGCGTAACTTAATTATCATAAAATTCGTTTTATGATTGTGACATCCTGCTACATAAAAGACATTCATTAAATAATGTCTGTTTATTCCAATTGGTAGCTAGAAATTATCGGAGATCTTTATTAAAAGGCAACAAAATAAAATGCAGAAAAGTGTCAGACACGCCTTACAGTCATCGCGGGATATAACTTTATTATGATTAATATCCACAACATAGCAAGACGGTTCAAAAATATAAATTTCCCTGAATTTATTGCATTAATTTCCCCCTTTTTTCTCATCCATTCAGTTCACTGGTTGCCGTAAATTTATTCTATTACTTTTCACACATACTTTATTTTTCTCTTCTATCATATCTTTTGCTCAAGTCCCAACTCCCTAGTATAAAGTACCACAAACAATAGTTTATCTCGGACTTCAACGAGTTGAATTATCAACTTGTTGGCAGCTGAGATTATTATTATTATTTATTATTTTATATAGCGCCATCAAATTCCGTAGCGCTGTACAATGGGTAGACAGGACATAACAAGTAGAATATAACATAACAAATTAACTTACAGAGACAACAGGTGAGGAGGGCTATCCAATGCTATCTAGTTACTTTCTTTCTTCTTTCTTTCCTTCCTTCCTTTCTCTCTTTTCTTTTTGTCTCTTTTTCTCCTTTTTTCTTCAAAGTGCTATTTCCCCTATCTCTATTGTCTAATGTATCCTGCTCCTCAGTCCCATCCTAACTTTACACCTTCTTCTCTTCAGCATTCCACCTATAGACTCAACTCCCGTTCTTTTTCCACTAATCATTTTCTTAGATCTTTCTTTCACCACCCTTAATGTTTCTCTAAATCATCTTTCAATCTCTGCTCCCATTCTAGTGTATGCCTTTTGTGGCAAATCAAACACCCTTATTAAATTGTTCTGTGAGTTCTTCTCACATACCTTCTGAACCTTCTTGGAGATATTATCTTACATGAAAGAGGTGGAATAAACAAGTCGATGAATAATAATGCAAACTGAAGATTTTTTATTGTGAAATGCATGAAAACCTTTGAAGACCGGGAGACTTCATAGTCAACTTTAGCAGAAGAGGCTTCTCTCATCTGTCTTCTTCACGGTTATGGTGGGTAACAGTATAATAACATTCTTTTTGCATCTCTATATAAGCCAAGGCATTCAGCCATTTATAAACATACCGTGTTTCCCCGATAGTAAGACACCCCCGATTGTAAGACGTATCGGGGGTGTCAGAGGGGTCGGCTAATATAAGCCGTACCCCGAAAGTAAGACATATGTCTTACTTTCGGGGAAACACGGGGGATTTGCCTGCAGATTCTCTGCAGCAGTAGCGTACCTAGCGGGGGGCGGGGGGGGCGGTCCGCACCGGGTGCCGCTCATCACGGAGGTGCCAATTTGCCGGCACCCGGCACCCCTCCAGAGACGGACAGTAATGTCCGCCGCTGGAGGAGCCTGCTCCTCCAGCGGCGGACATTGCTGTCCGTCTCTGGAGGGGTGCCGGGTGCCGGCAAAGACCTCCGATACCGCTCCCATGCGATCGTGCGGATCGCAAGGGAGCGGTATCAGAGGTCTTTAACAGACCTCCGGCTCACTCAAGGGAGCCGGAGGTCTGTTAAAGACCTCCGATACTGCTCCCTTGCGATCCGCACGGCAACAGCTGCTGTGCGCCGGGGTCTGTTGTCAGATCCCGGCGCACAGCACTGAAGCCGCGCCCACCGCTGCCCTCTGAACCCGGAAGAAGAGAAGACAGAGAAGAACAGAAGAAGAGGAAAAGAAGCTGAAAGAAGAAAGGAAAGGTAGGAAAGCATTAAGTGAGAGTGGATTGGTATGTGTGTGGATTAGTATATATGTGTGAATTAGTATATATGTGTGGTTTGGTGTATGTGTGGTTTGGTATGTGTGTGTGGATTTTTTCCCAATATAAGACATACCCCGAAAGTAAGACATAGTGGGGCTTTTAGGGATAAAAAGAAAGTAAGACACTGTCTTACTTTCGGGGAAACACGGTACAAGATGCGATTTTTAGTGCAGTTAGTGTATTTTGTTTTCTCATCAAGCACGCAATGGGGTATATTCACTAAAGGGGGAGTTATGGTTTCACCACCCAGACTTCATGATACATTATGAAGGTCCAACCCCAGTGAGCTTCTGCTGCTGGAAGACCTTAGCTGGCCCTGAATAATGTATAGATAAATCAGAGGTTTCTTTAAAGTCTCATCTTCCATTGCATTATGCAGTGCCAGCTCGACACTTCTTGCTGGAGAAGCCCACCAGTGTTGGACCTTCATAAGTTGGTCTACAATAAAGCTTCATGGAAGACTAATCCGATATAAATAATGAAATATTTCTGGGGTAATAAATATATAAAAACAGGAAATCTTTGTATATTAAATACAAGCCACCCAGGGGAGCAGAGAAGAAGATATTAATATCAGGTAGGACAGGAAGACTTGTAGACCCTTAACCTTCAGGTGGGTCATGTTGGTTTATCATAAAACACAGTCTATTTCACGCTTCCACAATCCTCTAATTAATGTCTGTTCGCGGGTTGCCGAATGACGCTGCCCCGTATACCCTAAAGCACTCGAAGGTTTAATTTCTTGGCCATAACCTCCATTTTCTACAAAGTAATTTTCCGCCGTCGGAAAAGGGCACAGATGGTTCGAGGACATTAGCTGGTGCTACAGAGCAGATTTAATCTGCAATAACGCTAGCAAGACTCGGTAGGTTTTTATTCTAGCTTTACATTCTCTGTAATGAGAAAACCTTAAACTTAAGAAAGCTTCCCATTCTCATAAAACTACTCTTTTTGTTTTATTTACTATAAATAACTGGCCGTTATATTGAAAAAGGCAAAGCAAATTAATCCCAATTTATCATTAAAAATGGTGCCATGTGTTTTTAATTAAAAAACCCCTGTTGTCCTCTCATAAATAAGAAGAGCCTCATAAAATATTAGTTTATATTAATTTAATTTCCCCTGCGGTATAGCAACTGTAATTTAATACTTGTAACGTTTGCTCTAAAAAATAAATTACCTTGTTGCTAAGCATAATTAAAGTTATGGTAAATGTATACTCGATATTAAAGCTATCGATATTGCTTCTAATCGGACCTGCTCCGGCTGGATAAGACACTTTACCGAGCGTTAAGGAAAGGAATTTATTCTGAGATTAAACACGCGAAAAACAGAATAGAGACAGTTTTGCTGCTATGGTAACAAAGCCTTTAAGGAGAAAGGCCCGATCTGGACGACCATAACTGATCCCACCGACACCACCTACCGCTTGTGTTATTATTAATCATATTTAATGTTCTGTATCTCCGTCAATCATACTCACATTTTACATAGACGACATCTGCCGAAGGTATAACGTAGTTTGGTGTTATTTTAAAGAAAAAAAAAGATTTTTAAAGACAAAATATACACGGGTGGAATAGTAAAACAGTATCTGATCTAATGAACAGGAACACATGTATTTTAACATTTTTGGTATCTACTATACAGTTAGCATATGTTATATGCAAATAGAAAACCAACAGCCATTTTAAGGCCCCCCTTAATTCATAATGCACCTTACTTATAGATATATGCCCCTCTGCCCCCCCAGATATGTGAATAGGGGGAATGGGTAGCCACATGTAGGGACAGAACTAGCCCCAGATGTTAAAGGGACCCCCGGCCCAGACACTGAAGATACCGACCCGGAACCCTCGGGAAACGGCAACTGACCCGGAGACTCCAGCTGAAGCCCAACAAGACTTCCATTTCTTCATTTCTTAGAAGAAACCATTTTTTAGTCAAACTAGATTTTTCTATCTATTTTTTTTTCCTTTACATCCCCAGTAAAGCTAATAAACCAGTACTTTGTAAGCGTTTTAATATGCGTTCTTTACTTTAATAATCAATGCCCCCCCGCCGTCTCCATCTTTCACCGGGATCTGACTGCTTCATGCAGCGAGTCTCCAGAAGGAAAGCCCCCCCATTGGAATCAGCGGGGTACGTTCTGTACGCGGTGGGTAGGAACTCATTAGACCCCCTGGAACTCTCGTACGAGCCAACAAAGCCAAGGAAAAGCATCAGATGTATAGAATGGATATTGCGTAATCATTCTATGCGTTTGGATGTAAAGAATTCTCATATAAAGATAATCAGTGCCGCCAGTTATCAGAAAATTGCATTCTTTTTTATATTTTCGTTTATGGTTTTGTTTATCGTAATAAAGTGTTAATTATTAGTTTACCGTCTTTCTGAAATTAGTGAAACCCCCCCCTTGGCTCGTTCCTTTCATGTATCTGGGGTCGTTTGATGTGGCCGCCGTTATAAAGTGATTACGCTAGGAAACGCTCCTATCTCCGAGGGCAGCTTGGGAAAAAAAGAGGATTATGCAGAGTAAAAAATATAGCAATTCCTAGCAAAAAAATGTGATCTAAAAATCGTGCAGCAAATAAACACAAATTCAGTACAGAAAAGGATTAGGATTGGCTCAGACATAAAGCATGAATTTTGGGCGACCCAAAAGGGACACTCGAATGTCTAATTTTATTTTGAGCTTTTCTTGGAGTCCTTTCTTCGTTGGAGTCCGTTCAGCGCGGTGCCGATCAGTACACGTGTCTACCTTATAGAGTTAAAAAAATATATATTCTGTCTTATTTAAACACAAAACACACAAAATTAATGGTTGCCAGCAAATAAATATTTGATTTTTTTTTTCCATTTTTTTTTTCATAAAAGATTACTCGCTTCTGAGCGGTAATTCTAAGTGGGGTAAAAAAAGGAAGGTTTTTGGCAATTATATATTTATGGAGTATTTTAAGTAGGTTTATTCAACAATTATTAAACCAGTTTTTAAATACAGCACAAGAAAGAGCCACTCATGCGATTGATGGTAAATGGACAATAAAGTAAGTGTTAAAGTGGTTGTACACCACGGAATGGCTTAAAAAGGAAAAATATAACATTTTAAACATAATCACGACGTCAAATTAAAAAAAATGGCGGTGCTATAAATATTCTTTTAAAACATTATAGAATAATTTTTTGTAACTCTTATCTACTCTGTTCTTTGGATTCTGGTGCAATGTATCACACTGAGAATCAGCATCCTTGGCTAAATACATAGTACTGGGGAGGAATAAGAGATACCTGACATAACCACAAAATGTATTGTTTTTGACAGCCAGATTGATCCCCACGTCCGGTTAATTAGCAAATGATCTAGAAGGATACAGCCAGCTTAAAAACACCTTTGATCTCTGGATCCATGTCAATGTCTAGTAGGACGCTGCCATGGCCAGCTTGTCCACCTCTGGCCCAGTATAGACTTCAACTGCTCATAGCAGATAGTTGGAAGGCACTCAGACAAGGAGGTGAGCCGCTCCTTCTCCTGGATTCAGGTGGCCACGCATTGAGAGACTCTAAAATCATGGAATTCAGCCACAAAAAGCCAGCTGGTGTCACATGTATGTCATTTAGGGGTCTCAAAGTGCCAGGGCTGCTTTTCTTCAGTTCTTCTAAAAAGAACCTGGAGTTTGCTCTTACATCACTGAAACAACCCCTGGGCTATAAAATAAATATAAAATAATATATTGTGCATCTGCATTGGCTAATAAAGAACTTTTTTTACAATTTTTACTTTTGTTTTCAAATTTTAAGAAAAACAAGATCCAAAGAACCGCCACCTGTTTACCTGTCTTTCTGGATAATGATTAATTAAGACTGACTGCTGCTTAACCTCTCGAATCAAACACACCAGATGTTGTCTGAATTACATGTCCTCTCACTCGACACGCTCTTCTGACACCTCGGCGTCCTTTGAAATGCGACTGCAAACATCAAGCTCTGGCACCGCAATTAGCAAAGAGATTATTCAAGATGATGATGATGATGTCCTTGCAGAATGCTCCCGTTTCAGAGCTGCCAATTACCAGGCCATCTGGCCGCTTACACCTCATTTTATTATACTTACAATAAATGTTTTAGGGGAAAAGGATGTCTAATGCATTGTCTCAAAAACAAGCGTAATACAACCCATCAAAAAAAGCCCAGAAATTCTCACATCTTTCTGCGTTGAATCTTTTTGAGATCTGCATTCTCTCGTCTTTCAGCGGTATCTTTATTTCTGTCTTTGTAGTAGCAAAGTTTGGGATCACTCAGCTGTTTTCATGGAAAATAAGGACATTTCTAGCGTTAACATAATCGCAAAAGGGTTTTCTGACCATCAATTAGCCTTTTAAACTTAAACTTGGATCAGCGAACACAACGTGCCATTGGAACACAGGAGTGATGGGAGTGATAAAGGGCCATTGGAACACAGGAGGGATGGGAGTGATAAAGGGCCTCTGTACCCCTATGAAGATATTTAAATGTGCATTATTTGTTGATGGGGTGCTATGGGGCATTAAACCACCTTTTCCCATTTTAATTAATTAAATGAAATACATTGTTATAGTTTTTGATATCTGTCTTCCTTTTCATCCAGAAATCGTAATAATTTGCTCATCTAATACTGTCTTCCCAATGTACACGACCCAAAGTAACCATAATTAACAAAAGTTAAAATAAATAAATAAGATTTATTATTTTATGATATTGGTTATAGTACGTTATACTAATATGCTATACTAGTTTTCCCTTTTCTTGATTATATATATATATGTAAAAGATAATTTTATGTTAATTGCACAAAAGATTGTGGTTAAAGGTTACTGATGAATTGTGTTGTTTCCAGGAAGCCTCACAAACCCTTAAGTGAAGGTGACCTTTGTAATGTGAATGCTCTTCTGCACATTATCTTCCCATATTTCATTAACGATTGGCCTGCGATGCGGGGTTATTGCTGAGAAGACATCTGCATTGGGCCATGTTATATTTACCCCCTTGTTTCTATGACAACACAAGATAATAAGTTGTTTGATTTGTAATGGAGGAGGTTTTTTATGTCAAATGAACTGTGAAATATTTCGGGAAACCTGAGCAGAGATTCTGCTTATTTAAAGCTATTTTTTTGGATTTTTTTTTTAAATATACGAACTCTCTAGACTCTTGCAGTGGGAAGAAAAATACTGAATAAAAAATATTTTCTATTACTTCATTTGCGTATATATGTCTTTGGGAAATCAGTAACACAAGCAATCAGTGTTTAGCTCCTATGGCAATAAATACAATTAATGGCTGTTTTGATTATTTATAGAAATTCTACTTGGGAAAGCTTGGAATGTCCAAAAAGCTACCATACAAGATCAATAAGTAAAAAAAAATGGCAGAATGAATAGACCATTGGATCTCTTCTGCCATCACTATCTACATCTGTATCTTATGATTTTTATCACTCAAATATGTGTCATTTACTAATTCCCCTTTATACAGCATATGGCCCTGCCAAGCTCTAAAGGTTGATATGCCTGAAACCTTCAGTATAAGTCTTTTAAACATGCACACATTTTAACCCTAAATAACAGCACTCATCATAATAAAATAAAAATTATAATTAGGAAAGAAATCGAATAAATGGTATTTTTAGTACAGTTTCCATGTATAAATTTAACACCCAGTCCTCAAAGAGATAATGATATTTGTGGCTTTTAAAGTTATGTCCCCCAGCTTGGCCTAGACACAGCTGCAATATTCCGATATATATGTGTATATATATATATATAATATATATATATATATATATAATAGATTTTCTGTTACTAATATGGGTGTCAAAATAATATTTTTTAGGGGAGATTATAAAAACATTGCAGAATATATTAGGCTAGTTAAATTGCTAAAAAAAAAGTGGTTTAATTTTATTTGAGTTTTCATTGTTATGGCTAGTTTATTTATAGAATAAAGGTAAATTAATAATTATGCATTTCCATATGTTAACGTATAAATGTCAGTAAGAGACATTTTACAAAAGGTAAGTATTGATCCATCGCTCTTTGGCCTTGAGTGCGTAATATGAAGTGGGGTATATAATAACCTTTCCCGATACTGATTTCCACTCAGACTGAAAGTCCGTCAAGACATTTGTGTTGAAGAACTCAAGGTTTATATATTCATGTGATCTTTTAACATATCTTTTACATATGTCACCAGCAGCATTCCTTCTGTTTCCATGGTGACTGCACCATATTTAGAACTTTGGCCCAGAACTGTTTTAGAAGCCATACAGTTTTTGCCCCCCAAGTGGTAATGTAGGCCACCAAGGAGCCCCCCAGGGCTTTTTGGTGCGATCTCAAGTGAATTCGGTGAGCTTTAGCTTTTTTAACAATGAAAAGGCCTTGAATCTAAGCCAATAACTTACTTTATTGGGTCTCGTGTCCAATAAAATCGGTGACAATATTTAACCTGAATTACACAGACACAATTTTACACTTTTTCCGTTACGCCGGTGTTATATTGTAACACACGAGCTAAGAAGATGACTCGATGCTGTCGGGGAACTCTAATCTAAATGTTCCGGTATGAGGAAATCTACAGGTTTTGGCTAAACTGAATTCTTCAAATAAACCAAACCTCAGCTGCCTAAAATCAATTTATGTGTTAACATTAAAAAAATATGTATATATACGGTATATATATATACACTACATATAACTGTATATATTTATGATGCCTATATATATACAAAAAAATTATAAAAACATTTTAGGTTTAAAAAAGTTAGAATCTGTTGGTGTTTGTACAGTCACAAAGAATTGATGATTTCATGTTCTGATGGGAAATTGTTGCAAATTACAACTAAAAAAATGGAATTTATGCAAACATTTCTTCTGTCAGTTTCACTTTTCCTTGCTTAAAGCTGGAATTATTTTTACCTTCGAAAATAAAACATCTCTACTCTTGTGGTATTTGCAAATGTCCTGAACAACCACAGAAACAAGGATATTAGCAAAAAATGCAAAAAACTGTATAAAGACAAACTTTGGATTTTAGACATTTTTGGTCGTCACGAACATCCATATGTATTGCCGGAGGTGGGGGGGGATTTGCCCATCTCCAAAAATGACCTGAAAAGTAGTGACTATTGATTAAATGCATAAGGAAGATTAGCGAAGAAGAAGAAACGTATATGAAAGGGAACTAATAATTTCATCGGAAAGAATGCTTAGTGCCGAAGACAGTCGTTGTTCTGTAACTCCGCTGTATTCACTAACATTTTTTAACAAATTCAGGTAAAGGTATCTTGTAAATTTTTTAAACATGGCTTTGACCTCGTAGTAAGCAAATTCCATTCTAAACAGACAGCGTTGCAGAATATAATACACACTTTTATTACTATAACACGGTTCCGTTGTGTAGGGTATTTACAAGACCTTAGAACTAAACCAATTACTGGCTTTATTGGATTCTGTGCAATGTAATTATATATATATATATATTCATGTTTATGGATCCAAACACAGACGCAAAATACACTATGGATGCCCCAAAAGAGGATTTTAACGTGCATATATTGTATTTTAATCTATAAACATTATTACATGTGTTTATTTAATGTTTAGATCAGTAACACATATAGCTTTAGGTCTCGATGGCGGCTCCCCGCGAGGTGTTCTGCAGCCGCGTACGCCAGCAGAGGTATCAATTCTAGCTTCTCGAGAGATTCTCTCCTGGGGACGGCAGCTAAGCAGCCGCAGAGTTGGCCGAGACGGTTCTGCTCCACGTGGAATTTTCCAACAGATGGCGAAGACGCGTTTGATACAAAATACCTCATCAGAAATTCTTCTGTCTGTTTCTCCTGCCTGCGCCAAGCCGTTGGCCTGTGTTGTAGTGGAAAGAAGATCCAGGAAGGAATGTATGTAGTAGAACATTCCGAATAGAGTTAGAATATTATTATTATTATCTTTTATTTATACGGCGCCAACAATTCTCGCAGCGCTTCTTACAGTCCCTACATACAAAGGGTCTCACGGAACCAGAACCGACAGACTAAGACCACCCGATACATTAGGCAATGCGGGCCGGGCTCGCAATCTTACCTGTTGGTCATTCTCATCCTTGCCGTGAGCACGGAGTAATTTATAAAAACGTACGTGATCTAAGCAATAATCTCAGACACGCTAGGCTAGGTTATTCGTGAACAACAGGTGTTGAAGGAAAATTGCAGAATCTATTAATTTTTGTTGTAGTTTTTTTAAATCCTGATACATGAGGATCTGGTGGATTTGGTCGCCTTTTAAAGTTCTGATAACCTAATTTACAATCTACCAATCCCCTATCTCCAATGCCAGATGTTATGGAGATTTAGATGTGTTTTGGGGCAGAAAAAAAAAAAAAAAGATTCCCACCAACCTTAGCCTCAAACCCAGCTCCAGACACTTGGCTAATATGACGGGTGGCCTATTGGGAGCCAAGAAAGATGAACATTTTATGGAAGCGGGGCAGGACTGGGATAAAAAGAAGGCACTTTAAGGCTGGCAGTCGCCCTATGACATAAGCACAGCCGACAGCTGGACATCACAGGTCACACGTTACATTTTTATGGCATATCCACACCTGATCTGCCTCTGGAGATCTACATCTGGGCATTCACTCGATGTCCCAGAGGGCCAGTACTGGAGTATTAAGTCTAGGACAAACACCTTCTAGGCTCTAAACTCCATTTACATGATTTAATGGTAATCTGTCTATAGGTGTGAAGTAGCAGAACGTCTCTTAATCTTGCGCGTACGTCTTCTAAGTGCTCGGTGTGATTGTCCATGACTAAAGCCTTATGCTGCCCAAACACAGATGGACAGATTGATAAAGAAGCCTAATGTTTTATTTTAGACAGAAAAGGCACGTTGGGACACAGATAAAAGTTATTTCTGCCAAATGGTTTGGCATATATATTCAAATTTTAAAAATCATTTATATTTATTTAACATAACAATTTTATACAATCTGTGCGTATTTTTTCCTACTAAAGACAAAGACTACTGAGGTGAAAGATAAATTAGAAGACACAATAGCTTGATGTATCCATGTTTAATAAAAATTAATGAACTAACAAAGCTCCAATATAACATTTTTTTGTTATTATGCAAAAAAAAAAAAAAGAAAAAAAAAAGCTTGTGTCTTGGTACCAGGATGAATTATAATGCTTTTGTTCTTTTCAGGAATTAATTAATGGAGCTTCGGAGATTAATCGGGATATAAATATAAATACAATTTTTTAATCTGTACGGAGGCTGACGTTCTAAACACATTAACGGAGTTCCACAAATTCAGGGATGAAGGCGAGTCACATATATATATATATATATATATATATAAAATATATATATATAAAATATATATATGCTAAGTACGGTAATTAAAAGAGAGGCAGTTCATTAACCCTCGGCACCCACGTTGAATACCAATTCTCTGAAACTTAATTTGTTTACTTTTGTTACATAATAAAATTATTGAAACAGGATCCATAAGCGTGTTTACGGATAATACACTGGTGCCTGGCATCACGTAGACCTATAGGTGTTGCAACTCCCATGATCTTCAGCACCCAGTCCTTCACTACCCCACTGTAATATTTAGCTAAATGTTCTTAGAAAATTAATGTAAGGGTTTGTTTTTTTTTGCATGTATAATGTTTTAGTTCCTTAACTGGAAAATGTATATACATATGTAATATTTTGAAGTATTAACGTGGTTATAGACTTTTTGGTTGTTTTTTTTAAAGAAAATAAAGCGTTGGCATCTACAAGCAAGCTCGAGTAACCAGTAGCCCTCCACCGAGCCATCTTCAGCTCATCGATTATCACAATGCAACTGCTGGCTGTGGGCAATAGGGGTTATATTAAAAGCCTAGCTGGACGCAACAAGGTCAGAAACGCTGATCTCTCTAATGTAAGACAAGCAGAGCCGACGCATGACAAAAAAATGTGAAAACACAACGGGCAGCGATCAGCATTTTCAGAAACAAATCAATGATCTGCTCGTTATTTAGGATGGATTCAGACTTTAGAGGGTAAAGTAGCTTTCCAACTCTGAACGTCTGGACCCGCGGTAAAGACGACTAATGTTACCCCCGTGCAGTTAAACAGATCTCCAGCTCTATAGAGCAACGTGACGGCGGGCGATGGGTTGGCTACGAGCTCGGACTAGGCTTTTGTTTGCCTGAACATTAAAGAAGACGTTCAGTTTATATAATTCACCGGAAGATAATGGCGTCAGAAAATATATCCCCTACGGGGTAAAAAAAACAACAAATCAGTCAACTGGCCAGTGTAGAAAAAGGTTTACTCTTCATTCATACATACAAAGTAAAAGTGAAGCCGGGGTAATGGGCACACGTCGAGATGAAGAGTCCCCTACATGCTGGATATGCTTTTGTTCCCGTGTGGAAGTCCTCGGTTTATTGTTAATAAGATGTCTGCATACTGAGCTGAGGTATGATTTCTTTAGGGTACAAAATGTCAGTTTTTCTTCTCCGCCTTCGCCTTCTCCTCCTCGTCGCTCGGGAAGAAGAGCAGAGGGAACATTCCTAAAATACACCCGATGGCCACTCCTATGGCCTTACCCTAAAAAAAAGGGGCAAACAATTCATGAAACAAATGAAATATGTCCTTCAAAACTTAGCCAGAATTACAAAGAGGCTTACATGGCTTTTAGCTCTAATGGTTTAAAAGATTAATTTATTAAAACTTTTAATAATTGGCTTAATAATTTCCTGGGACTCATTTATCGCAGACGAGACCAACGGCTCCTGGCGGTAGTCAAACTTATACAACTGAATAAATAAAGTAAATCTGAGACCCTCCGTGGATCGCGGAATAGAGAAAGACTTTTTTTTAAGGTCTGGAATCAAGCGTTATTCACTTTAAGGATTTTAGTAAATAAATGTGGCTACGCAAAAGATGTAATGGCAATAGATCCCCTTTAAAAGGGGTATGACCAGCACAGAGTCAAAAACAAATCATCGTTTGGCCTTTCCGCAGTACTTTACCCCAAACACTGGCAGGTGCCATCCAGTAGAGACACACAGTACGGTGTGACAGCGACACCACAAACTCACAAAGCACAATAAGCGGGCAGCCACTGATATCAGGGATTGAAACATAAACTCTACGTACCATGTGTGCGCTGACGCGCGTTTGCCACATATCCGCCTGCTTGGGCGTCAGGTCTGGAATCGGTAAACCTAATCTTGAGGACAAAGCTTCGACGTAACCTGCGAGGCTAGAACACAAAGTCATGCGCATGTCAGGAAACATCCATCGCGTCTCCTCGATCATTCCGATTAATTTCCCCTTAACCAACAGTCGACATTAAGCGTTCTTTTAATCGTCATTAAACATTACGTTTCTGGGTAATAGAAAAGTACTTGGAAGCAGAACTCAGAGTGTCAGAGATCATACGAACCGCATGCGAGTTTCCATAGACGGCCACTTACCCGAGTCCAGCCAAATCCGACACCAGATTTCCTAAGGCGGCAGCTGCAAAGACACAGATAACATTTCAGGAGGCGATATAAATCCTCACTCCTGCGCGGCGCTTTTACAGCACGCCCTTATCCCGAGACTTACTAAATAACTCAGCGCGGCAGTAATATTCTCCCGGCAGACTCCGATAAGTGAAGAACCCCGCAATAAAACAAAAGGGACCCCAGCTACGTGTATTATGGGGATATACGCATGTGGACTAAGCAATCGTCAGACACATGCGCGGTTATCTGCCCCAATTAACATGGCAGACATAAAGGAATACATTATTTTAATTATTCACCTTTACCATTCTAGCTGAAATTATCTGTAGAGGTTATATTAATATTAATACTACTACTAATAGACATTTCACACCTTTGTCCTTGGTTATAATGTGTGTATATATTATTTATATTATTATATATATATATTATTTTTATATTGTACAATCCGGTCACGTAGACTCCATCACAATATTGTAAAGCCGTTATTCATAATCCCATTGTGAAGTTTTCCCTTTTTCATGCTCCTTTTCCTAAAATAACTCTTAAAATGGCCTATTGCTACACTATTATATATACACACAAACAAACAAGGTATATACACATATCTATATATAATATATATATATACACACACAAACAAGGTATATACAACATATCTATATA
>VKOC01024207.1:0-41387 GCA_009364415.1 Spea multiplicata | reverse complement strand
GCGCAAAACAGAGCGGTAACGCGGGAGCGCAAAACAGAGCGGTAACGCGGGAGCGCAAAAGAGAGCAAAATCCCTAAGCTGAGCCCTGTATGCCACAGATCTGAACTCTGAATTAAAAATAACGTTGATTGTAAGACAATGTCGTTTTTGTTTTTTTCAGAAAATCGAGCAAATATAGTATTATTAGTATGATTATTAATAACATTCTAAAATAGTTATATAAGTTATAAAGAACATACTGTAAACTATGAAATTTGGTGTTCAGCAGATCGTTAATCATTGAATGAGTTAAGGCTCTAATCATGAAAGCGCCAGCAGATTCTACAGCACTATTACAATAGGGGACAACAAAAATGAGCTCAATTAACATATGTTAAGCCATACTGGAACAAATATCTTACGTTCATGTTCACTTCACAAGAGAGAAAAACTAAATTGCAGAAATATAAAACAATATTACAGGCATACCCTGCTATAAGCACATTCACTTAAAAGCCATTCGCGAATAAGGACATAGTTGCAGCACAACCAATCCCGTTTTCCTAAGGGTATGACAAAACTAGAATTTACAGACTACATTTATTTGTATTTTAATTTAAAAATGACCAAATACATGAAGACAATCATTTATGGCTGTCTAGACTGTATCAGGTTGCTTTTACCAGTAACAGCCGGAGAGCACCTGGATTATTTGGATGAACCACGATAGCCGTGTTTCTTCATGGAAGCCTTAACTTTGGACAAAGCGCTTGCCGTAATCATCTTAAATATGAGTGTAATAAAGTGCTTTTCAATAAATATTAACATATCTACACTATAAGAAGATTCCAATTTTATAATCTGCATATCCACCTATATAATCATGTGAAGAGCAAATGGTTTCAAGGAGATATCATTAATAGGTATGTACACAACACATACATATATACACACACATATTAATTGTTTTATATAATGTTATCATATTCCAAAGCGCTGTACAATGTACTTAAATCACATAACTAGAAATTGATTCATTTGCCTGCATTTGTTATTATTTGAACTGGGCGCAACACTGGGTGGATACGTGACATAAACATTGTTTCTGTGAAAATTGTCATTTATATGGCTACTAACATACACAGCGCTGCAGTTGAACATCAAATATGCAAGAGAAAATTCTGAAATCCTTGCCTTTTTAAAAAAAAAAATAATGGTTTTATGAATATTTGTTTGTGAGTGAACAAAATGTCATTGTTCAGTGTATATGAAAGAAATATTTTTAATAAAACCTATAAAAAATAAAAAAAAATCCCATTCATTCTTTTTCCCCACCTTTAATTTGCTTCCCAACTATAAGCCACTGGTAAGATTTTTTTAAACAATGTAGCTGTGAGACTTTTGTTGTTCACATATTGCTTTTCCTTAAGTAATCCTTGTGACTACACGCCGGTTAGACAAGTTTTCATAAGCATTCATTTTGGTTTATTCGCTAAATGAAAGAGTTGGCGGTAGAGTTGTGGTTTGAATTCCCTTCACTATTCGTTACGAAGGATCAATACTAGCAGGTTTCTCAAGCACTGAGCTTGCCCTGCATAATTAATAATTCAACGTGAAAGATGACTTTGAAGAAACCTTCCTGATTTAATCATGCACTGTACATGGCCATTCAAGCTTCATGGCCCTTCCTAATATAGACTGAAGTCAAGGAGATGAAGCAACTCCCCTGTAAACCATTCTTTTAGTGAATAGACACACTAATATTGATGCACATCAAATTAAAACAAAGAACAAAAAACAGTCATTTCATTAATGTCTACGAGAAAACAAACCCTGGAGTGCCATTGGGGTGTGAAGTGCAGGTGTAGACCTGTATAGCACATTAGCCTGCGCATCATCACTTACAAATCCTTTGGTTTCCCCATATAAAATATTTACGAATTACAGAACGTTCTGTGTGTTCACTGATCCTCCCGCAAAAGAAACAAGTACTGCATATGTAGGCCACCAGGACCAAATATATCCCATCTCACACAATCTGAACACCAAGCACGAGTACAAAAGGAAACATTAAGGGGAGTCTTTAATGGTCAGGGACTCAACGCCCTAAAATTAAGGTAAAAATTAATTTATATTAAAGGACTAGCCTTTTAGGTTATGATAATCCAGGTCTAAGTTTTAACTATGTGGGGAAAGAGGAATGTTTACAAATAATACTCTTCCTGTAAATAACCATAATATATGCCACGTGCAGAGTACCAATATTTGCAGTTATTACGGTTTCTATTATAAGAAATACCCAGATGCTTAAATGCTCTGCTGTTCAGAGACCTTGATAGCCCTTTTTCTAGCATACCACCTGAGCCATTAGCGCTGTATTTTGTATCATAATAACAATTCATGTTGTCTCTGTTGGGACAGAGGAAAAGCCAGTTGTATTTTTTCAAATAGGCTCTCTTGGGATTGCTAATCTGATTCAAGAACACTCAAGGGTACGTGGAAGAAAGTATGATCGGCTTGAGGAAAATTAATGCAGGTTCAGGATTCAACCTTCTTATATTTGATTCAGTAAAAAAAAAAAAATCTTAACATTGGGTTGCAAGCTGCTGTAAAGAGTGCTGCTTCCATATGATCATGGCAAGTCAAAACACCGATCACTTAAATATTTCACAAAAGAAGTAAAGGAATTACAATTTTTAGATGTGGCCGAATGCACAGCAGTTCTGACGCTCATTAAAAATATTAAAAAAGCAGAGTATAACAAAACACACAGGTCTTAATTTGGAGGAAGGCATAACCTCTGCAAAAAAGGTCATTACTCCAATAGGCAGGAAGGGATCGCTGAACTCTCTATCATTATTAAAGTAGAAGGACTTCATTTCAGCAGCCCAATCAATTACCATAGTAGAAGGCAGCACTGCTGGGTCTGAAGGTCACATGTGCAAAATCCTACTTGTGCTACCGAGGCTACTCTTCAGTTGTAACTGATCAGAAAGCATGGTAGACTCTAATTAGTGAAGAGAGGGGCTTTGGCACATACCCCCACCAATTATTTTCTCGCTTTTATTTTTGTTTTTATCTTACCAAATTCACAGTGAACCGGGCTACCTCCACCCTAGAAAGCATTGTTTAGATCCTTAGAAATTTCCCACAGGAAACTGAACGGTTACATACATACCCACACGGACTAAAGTATTGGGACACACCTCTTAAATTTTGAATTCATGTTTTTCAACCAGATGCAATGCCACAGGTTTATAAAATCACGCGCCCATCCATGTAATCTACATTTACAAAAATTGGGTCGTTCTAAAGAGCTCAGTGAATTCAAACGGGGTACTGCAATAAGATGCCACCATTGCAATAAATCAGTTTGTGAAGTGTCATCCCTACTAGAAACTCCATGGTAAGTGGTATTATTGGAAAGCGGAAGCGTTTAGGAACAGCAGCAACTCAGCCATGTAGTAGAACACCAAGTAAAGTCACAGAGCGAGGTCACAAAAACCGTGCAGTGGCATCTTCATGGAATAGGGTTCCATGGCTTAGCAGCTGCATGCAAGTCTCACATCACCAAGTATAGTGCCAAGAGATGGATGCAGTGGTGTAAAGCATGCTGCCCCTGGACTCTGAAGCAGTGGAAACCTGTTCTGTTTGATGGATGCAAGGAGAATGTTGCCTGTATGTCTGCACTGTGCCAACTGTACCGTTTGGTGAAGGAGGGATAACGGTATAGGGCTGTTTTTCAGGGGTTAGGCTAGGCCCCTTAAGTGAAGGGAAGTCTAAGTGCTTCAGCATACAAAGGCAGTTTGGAAAATGCAATGCTTCCAACTTTGTGGGAACAGTTTGGAGAAGGCTCTTCTGCTTTCCAATAATATATTACACACACTGCAACTCTGGTGACGTAAAATAAAAATAAACCCTACACTTATAAACACCATGTTGTTAATCGCTGTTCCTTGTGCCCCCCCCCCCACATCTTACCTATTTGCACTGCCGAAACACTAATCCTAAAATTAGAGAAAAACTCTACTGTACAGCACACAGTAGATGCCCACCCACCCTGCTCCAAAACTAGAAGGGCATTTTCCCTAGTGACCAATTAAAAAGCTGGACACAGCAGTACCCTACAAGTCTGCCAGCAATGGGGTATGATGTGTTTAGTGTTCACGACAATGGATCAAAAGGTTACTTCTCATGTGTCCATTGAGAAAGTGTATATAGAGGCTATAAAAAGTTATCTATTGAATTGAAAAAAAAATGCAATACAAATGTATCTGATTGCAAACGTTTGACATTCAATCATTCCTGGCATAGTAAAAACAAAAATCTATAAATAGAAAATGATGTATAACATACACATTATAAACAATAGAGAGAATGATTCCCACACCATGAGCATGAAAGTAGGACAAATACGTAAAAATAAACCAACTGCAGATTAATGCTGACATAACCAGTCCTATTAAGTGTATCTTGTGGAAAGGTAAAAATACCTCCCAATTGTATCAGGAATGATATTCTCTCTGTTGCATTTCCTTCATGATGTCCCTCTTTTCTAGAGCTGAGAATGGTTGCTGGGTAGGAGCGTATCACAGGCCTAAAAGTCAAATATACAGTCAGCCCTCACTTAAGGCTGACTGCTTCCACGTCCCTGGTGCCTTTCCTACAGCTCCACTTCTGATTTTGCATATTCATGGTCTTCTGTCTTCTTGGTCTGTGTTTCCGTAAATCAGGCCTACTGCAAAAGGGCAGAACTTACAGGAGCATCCTCTTCCCTAGAAGTTCCACCCTTTTGGAGAACTGCGCTGGGAGGCCTGATTAAAAGACCAAGAAAGGAGACACTATGAAAAGCAGATGAAGACAGAAGAACAAGAAGATGCAAACGCAGAGCAGCGGGAAAGGAGACATGGACACGGAAGCAGTCGGTGGAGAAGGTAGGGGGGACATTGACAGAGTATCAAGAATACATATAAAAAGTTTGAAGACTCCAAACTGAGCAGAAGATGATGGTGAACTTCTGCGAGGCCAGTGAAAAGGAATCTAAGATGAGGCCAAGGTCTTTACATCCCGCAAAAAGGTGAAGCCTATATGGGCCAAATGTTTCTTATATTCCATATACTTTTTACGCATAAGTATGGCCATATATGTGCACTGACCAGTTTCATCTGAAATTTAGACACACCTATTGCCACATTAATTAACTTACTACTCGCGGCCATAGATGTGTATTTGCAGAATGCGCCGTCTTATATAGTCTACAATTGAGCTGTACTACTGCGTTTTTCAAAGCTACAGATTAATAACCTAGGAAGTAGACCCAGACTGCTTATGCACATTACAATGAAGATGTTCAATATTTCCTCTGAAATTGGAGGAGCCATTAATATTTAAAGGTCTATTTATAATCTAGTAAATTGCATCAGAAGGACAGAGAATCCAAAATGCCATCTGTTCTGTTTTTGTTTTTTATTGGAACATCTTGATGTGGTAGAATGAAAATATTCTCATTTTAATTTGCATTTATGATCTGGTTACAAGCAAATGAGGGCAAATGATGAAAGCTTACTGTGTAATCAAGGTCAAAACAGGCCAATCATCCAACTCTGCTGTCTTTTATTTCTGTAGACCAAAAGAGCATGGCACTACCAACGTGATGTTGGGTAACATCAGTAATACCTAAAGCTAAACTAGAAGGTATAAGAACGGGAGCATGGAAAATATCGCTACTTGAAAGGGTCCTTTCATTGCAATTGAAAGGATGGCTATACAAGGTGTGCCCCAACAATTCAGTTCTATTTGGTCCTAAGGGTTTAACAAACAGCTTGATTCAATAGTCAAGGGTAGATGAAAAAAAGTCACCTGATCTGCAAGACTATCCAAAACAGATTGAAGCGCAATGTTTAAAATTTGTCAAACTTGCAAATGTCCTTGAGTGGTGATTTGTCCTAATAATTAAAGCATAAAAGGGCATGTTTATGACAGAATCTGAGCCCAATTGTACCATAGTAGCAATAGTGGGCAGTTAACCCTGGTGCCGTAACCCATTTAGTTCAGAGGCACTGAACCCCTGTGACAACCAACCCCAACTCAACTGTGTGTTCCACTGAACTCAGCAGCCACAGCCAGCTAAAACGCTTTGACTGTCCGTTCTCCTGCAGAGAAAGCATTCCACCGATAACCCCGAGAACTAAACTAAACAGATCTATGTCCAGCTTTGCAGAGAGCACTATTCTGCCCGCTATTCTTTAACCATTTCACTACAGAACAGGTTTCTATTATGTTACTAAGCTGCAAAATTGTACCTACAGCTTTGTAAACAGAACCAGGCGGATAGAAAAATTACTAGAAATCCCCAGTCTAAGTGCGTTTAAATCAGTATGCCAATGTACATTATTTCAATAATATAAATAAATGCAGGTGGTGTTTACATAGATTATTATTCAATGACTTGGCGACTAAGTTTTCCTTCAGCAACAAACAAGCTATAAATAAACCTATGCAAAGCAGTGCCACGTATCTTATATCCAAAATGAGACGCAAGCCCAGACAGAACATATTTACATCCAGATATATCAAAGAACATCTTAATAAAACAGCATGGTGTAGGTTATGGAAATGCTTACAGAGGTAAGCATGCATGGAAAACGATTAAGGGGACTGCCACCGGCTGTAAAGCACGGCGCACAGGGAAGTCACCATCTAACAAACTGTATAGCCGTCAGAGTGATTATAAATTGGAGAGATTTACAAAGGTGAACTGCTGCCTTACTAATAGGTTAAGGAGGTTGTTGCCTTAAATATCACGTGGAAGACATTAACATGAATTCTGTGTTGTATTAGGTGGAGATGCCAATTTAAAATACCCATATAGATGATGATCTGCCTGTAAAATTACTCATATCTATGTTTTTGAGTCTCTCCCCTCATCGCTGATAGGATAGCCCTTCATTCCTAAACATCGCCCCTTCCACTTTCGGTTGGTGTCCCCCAAGGTTCAGTCCTTGGCCCTCTGCTGTTCTCTCTTTATACTTCCTCTCTTGGCAAACTAATCAACTCATTTGGCCTCCAGTATCATCTATATGCAGATGATACCCAAATCTACCTGTCTTCTCCTGATCTCTCTCCATCTCTCATGTCCCGGATCACCAGCTGCTTGTCTGCTATTTCTTCATGGATGTCACAACACTACCTGAAACTTAATCTTTCTAAAACGGAACTCATTATCTTCCCTCCCTCCATCTCCACTCCACTACCTGAATTCTCTATCACCATTAACAACACAACTATCTCTCCTACTAACCAGGCCCGATGCCTTGGGGTCATCCTTGACTCAAACCTCTCCTTCATCCCTCACATTCAGTCCCTCGCCAGATCCTGCCGCCTGCACCTAAAAAACATCTCTCGTATCCGCCCATTCCTCACCCAAGAATCCACAAAAACTCTGGTTCATTCACTTATCATTTCCCGTCTAGACTACTGCAACACTCTTCTGGTTGGCATTCCACTGTCTCGACTCTCTCCTCTACAGTCTATCCTAAATGCCGCTGCTAGGCTCATCTTCCTTGCACGTCGCTCCTCTTCTGCTTCCCCCCTCTGTGAAACCCTCCACTGGCTCCCGATTACCTTTAGAATTAAATTTAAGATCCTGGTACTGACATATAAGGCCATCCACAATACTGCTCCTCCGTACATTTCTGACCTCATTAGCAAATACTCTCCTACTCGATCCCTACGTTCCTCCCATGGGCTAAGGCTCTCCTCCTCACTCGTCACCTCTTCCTTTTCCCGTCTACAAGATTTCACTCGAGCTGCCCCATATCTCTGGAATCTGCTCCCAAGGAACCTTCAGAATTCACCCTCCCTCCTGACATTCAAGAAACATCTAAAAACCCACTTCTTCAGAGACGCATACCATCTTAGCTGCTAGAACATCCTTGTCATCGATACCCCCCCACAATACCTCTCACCCTTCCTCTATGCCTTATGTTTGTCACCCCATTTTTCCCTCTAGATTGTAAGCTTGCGAGCAGGGCTCTCTCCACCAAATGTATCGGTTTGTCTTAGTCTGTCAATTCTTGTCTTGTCATATCCCTTGAATTTATGTATTGTATTAAGCGCTGCGTAAACTGTTGGCGCTATATAAATAAAAGATATAATAATAATAATAATAATAATAATAATAATGTCCAATGCCGTTTTCAGGATAGATCAGTAGGTATACAGAACAAGCTCCGTCGTCACCCCCTTCAGATTTTTGGTCTTCATATTTGTTTAGAAGCAAGTCATCAAGCTCTCTTAATCTGTAGGGCGAACCAAACAAGGGTCAACCAAACGCAGGTTCTCCTGCACTATGACCTGGTTGTTCACTTCCATATTCTACCTTTTTCTCCTTCACGCGATTTGGTCCAGGGTGTTTCACTAAGTTTGCTGCCAAATGTGTCCGAATTGCAAAAATGAATTCAAAGTATACAAAGTAATACAAAGTATTGTTGTGATGTTATCAAAATGTACTTGGATGGATAAGATCCATTACCATGTAGTGTAAAAATAGCTGTATTCAATTCTCCAGTGTAATAATGGTATTTCTAAGTTGATCTACAAAATACTTTTTACCACAAACATAGATGAAAAACAAATTCAAATCAGCTCAAAAAATAAATTATGTGAAGTTTCTAAATGCCAGTTAAAATTAAACCATCTCCCCCTCTATAAATAACTAAATTTTCCACATAAATGTTATAAATGGATTCTACATGAAAATACCAATTTTTTTCTACTAACTAAAGAAATACAGAAAAAAAGTGAAATGAATCATACCGGGCAGTAGTGATTTCTATAGATAAGGAGCAATCTAGCCACCGTTCATGACAAAGAATCACCCCAATGGTATTATGCATGGATATTAAAGAGAAATGACCTTCCTTTTTATTAGGGGCTTCTCACCAAACAAAATCTCTAACTCAGTGTTGGTTCTTAATACCTTTGTGACAGAGGTACTTACCTGACTGGAGCTTTTTTTTTTTCCATTTTTAGCATATGTTTGTTCCTCTTTCCTATGTTTAGTCTACCTGCACATATTATATATTGTTTTTGGGGTTTACTCTTTATACTGTTTGGTTTTTTTTTGGTATAGTTTGCAATTTAGTTACACATTTTTTGGTCCCACTGATTAAAAAAAAGAAATCCATCATTTCTATTCAAAAACATCCCCTTGAGTATAGTATACCCTACATGGATAACTTTTCCTTATTTTATGAAAATGGAGCAAAATGCTCCCTTATATACTACACTATTTTAAAACTTTGGATCAGGGGCATAAAAGGGGTTTTTTTGTAGTGGGGAACACAAGGTGTTTGGGCACTCATTGTTACAGGTTTTTAATTTTTTTACATTTATATTTTTTCATTATAAATTTTTACATTTTACATTTTTTTCTTTTACTGGAGATTCCTCTGATTGGACAGTACTCTGTGTGATGTCTGATGTCATAGTGACATCACTGGTGCTTATTTTTTGTATTTTTTATATCTAACGATACAAATACTTAGATTTAACACGGTTTCTCTTTGATCTTCACTTCTGCTCATCACAGCAAGCAGGGCTCCATTGCAATATCTGTGATCAGCTTGCAGGGGTAGCTCAGATGCTCTGGGAACACTTTTACATTCAATATCACTTCCGGCGGTGGCACGACTGACACAGCCGGCAGAGAATTTAGTGTTATTCCAGTGTAACTGGCCCCTGCACCGAGCGCTGTTACATCAGATCAGTCTATCGGGAAGCTAGAGATACTGGCACCTGCTGACAAGGGAGACTCCAGGCTGTGGAATCACACCCTAATCTCCCGTGTAGCGGCAGGGAAATGCCCCCGCCAGTGCAAAGACCACAGGAGATACTACTACATCCTCTAATCTAGAGCATGTTTTAAAGGACTTAACCTAAACAGTGCTTGGAAAAGGGCAACTACAGTGAATTGTTTGTAGGATCCAAATTTTCAGGAAAAGCTAAGGGATCTCAACATATGGCTTGGAGAAAAAAAAAAAAAAGAGTAAGAGGGCGACGTGAACATTTAAATACATAAAGTGGTTCATCAAAGGACAAGAGGGATGTATGTTTTAAAGAAAAATAAGAAAAATAAATGTTACAACAATTGTATTGTGTATTGACTAAAGGGGGTAGGCAGGTTGAACATTTCAACTACCTTGTGTCGCTATGTAATATTATGGGAAAATACAGACTAAGCTTCTCCTGCAAAGAGAATTGGCCCTGCATAGAGGATAGTTAATGCAGGAGATCTATTAACGTTATTCTTACTAGTTTATGTTTTTATGGGGAGAAGAAATGTATAATTCACCTACAAACTCCTTCTTATTGAACAAACCCTAGATATAATCTGAGGAAGTGTTTTTAATAGCAGAATCGGTAGAATTTAATACAGGGAGGCATTTTAGAAATGCGTACATGGGAAAGGCATAAGACCGATAAGGTCTGAGGTTTTCCATAGACTATATGGGCCACATTGGTCTTATGTGCCGTCAAATACTGTGTTGCTTACAAAATGTTAAATGAAAAAGACCGGATTGACAGAACAGTCTCGTAGTGGGACAAATAGAATATGTTCCCTTTCAGCTTCAGTAATTCCAAAGCATGTCAGTCGATTTCCTTCTTCGCCTTTAATAACGGTAATCAAAATGGCAGGTAATGTACTTGGCACTAACCCCATCTCATGCTCGCTGCCGCTATGCTAGAATGAGCACGCTTGGGGGGGTTTTCCCCCCTTCTTCCTTTATTAGTAATCTGGTAGCTATGGAAACAAAGGCAGCGAGCAGCAGAGAGCTAAACAGATAGTATGTCTGTGGCTTAATCTCAGAACCATGTGCAAAGATAAAGGGAACACCCAGCTGCACGATAATGTACCAAGCGTGGCAAGAACCCACCAATGCAATAATCCCAAATACATATTTTACAGAGTCTCATATGTGCCAAAAGATTCAGGATCCATGAAAATCACAGTAGCCCGGGCTATCGCACTGTAAAATAGCCGGCAATGGATTCAGCATCTATGTTGCTAATGGGTGTTACAATTTCCCCTGGCCTGGAAAGTCATGGTAATACACTGTACCATAATTGTGAATATGGTAAAGCTGCCATTACCGGTATGCTAGGTTGTGTCGTATGCATGAAGGTGGGGGATACATTTGATGTCAGCGTCTAGAATTGGCAAATGCAGGAAGGTGCTTGAGACTGCTGACTTTTGTTTCTAGGTTAGTATTTCTACACTTGTAAATATATGTATCCTGCTGATGGCGATTTCAATAATTAATAGGGGATTTCATTCAGAACAGATTTTTTAGGGGCTGGTTGGTTGCAATGCATTTGCAGCAATGGGATATATATATATATATATATATATATATATATATATGCAAATCAACGATTGGGATTGTTCAAAGATCCAGATGCAAGTACACGCTGGTCACAAACCAAAATAGATTTGCAAGGATGTAAGCCCTTAATAAATTGCTTTGGGAATTCAAGGCTAGAGGGACATATTGTTGCGATATATAGCTGCACAGCATATAATGGATTACTGACCTGGATACAGGCTTCCCTTTTACTAAGCATTTATCTATCTCCATAATGTTTTTTAGAGCCATCTGAGATAAAACGGCAATCCGTTAACGTAAATTACCCAAGCGTTAGGCTAGCTGCCTTAAATCGTGATCTCAAAAGAATACAAAGACCATAAAACATGTGCCTGTGATCGGCAGACCTTTGTGTCTGCTCCGAGCGTTGCACCTGCGTGTGTCAATGCATCTTATTACCATGTGCCCAGCTTAGCTTCCAACGCCAACAAAAAGCCTTTACAACACAGACCAATATTGCTTTTTGTAAACCCTACACAATAAGGCATGTTAATTTAAACATACCGAATCTTCATTTTTCAGCTCTGCAGCCACATTATAGCCAGTAGCGATAAAACCATTGCAGGCATTGGAGGTCTATTCCCTACAGTGGATTCTGGATGCTAGGGTGAGAGGCGAAGACGCTTTTATGCAAAGCATCAGGAGGGTTCTCTCCCAAGGTTTCCCCAAGTATATTTTTTGGTGTGCATGCAGCTGGTAGAACGAAGCAACCCCGTAGAAAGGATGACAAAGCTGCGAACATCACCTGTTCAAAATTGTCCTCTCGCAAGCTTAAATTCTCAAGGAATCTTTTATTACCTTCCTTCTCCCGCTGCAAGACATTGAAACGGACAACTCTAATGAAGGGCTTACAAAACTGGGATCAAATCGTTGGATACTATAAACTAAACAGCAGGCAATCAATTAATTAAGCCATGCTATAGCTTATTTGAATAACGTCTGCTGTGTGTGTGTGTTTAAATATGCTCGCTCAGAACGGATTTGCTTTATACCTAGGCATGCAGCGAGGGATGGCAGAATCACCCATGTTTTTTCACTGTAAATTATGTGGCATCCTCATTACATAACCCTTCCTTTAATCAGGGTGCCAATGTCTCCCAAAGCAAACTAGAATACAGATTGTAAATGGAATCTCGAACCAGCATCATCCCCCTCTAGTCCCCTTAACTCTGCATTTAGCTCAACGCAAGTGGACCGATTATCTGGGAGAAGCAGACATACAAAATGCAGCCATACAACTGCTACCGTTATATAATGAAGCAAACAAACCATGTCAAATTTAATACAATTAGCTGAATAGCTGTTGTACCAACAAATAGTTAAAACAGAGAAACAGCAGGGTAATTAGAAGGATTTTACTTACATGACGATTCTGTACCAAACATGGCTGGCCTCAGAATTGGGTTTAATAAATGAAAAAGAGACGAGAAAGGGAAGAGATAAAACCTCTACACAGCAGGGGTCATGAAGACAGACAATGCAGCCCTGGCTATCCAGCTTGCAGATCTCCTTCTCACAAGCTGCAGGCTGCACAGCACTTTCACTGAGACACACAAAACGGTCTCGACGGAATGGAAAAAACATGAGCTGCAATTTTCAATCCAGTGGACAAGAAAAGGCCAATGTGTCTCTTCTATGATGCAGAGAGGCACAAATAGGTGGCAGAAACCAGATACTGCAGTCCACAGCCCTGCTCCCAGTAAGACAATAGCACAGCCTATGCACACGCAGACACACACACACACGCACGCACACACGCACACACACACACGGACTGGATGACGTCAGGACACTGCAATGACCGACTGCTGTTAACCAAAGCCTCAGAGGGGGCTTGGGTAAAGCAGAGTCATTCAAAAAGGAATTCCTTTGTCACCTTACTCACTATGTAAAGGAGGCATTTTGTGGAATCCAATCCAATAAATAAATAAATATGGGCTTGACTAACCTCTACATACATCTACAATCAGGCTGGAAAAGATCTACCTTGATTATTTATATATTACAGGAAAAAAAATATATTCATAATAATAATAATAATCATGTTAAGCATTAATGGGGTGCTGCTCTTATCTTAATTTGTTTCTCCAAAAAAATACAAAACCCTCTATGTAGCATTGACAGTATGTGTGGGTAGATCCTCATATTGAAACAACCCCAGTGTAAAAGACCTGACCAGCTGTTCTCCATCACCGTTTAGTACCAGGGCGAGCAATGGATTATTAAATGTACAATTAGACATCTAAGTGCCTTACCATTTCACATGATTACATTAAATAATACAACTATGATCGCACATTAACAATCAGAACTTACAGTGGGGATTCAAAATAATATTAAAAAATATACAAATAAAAGCGATGCTTTAGCAGCCCAGTACACATACATTTTATTTAAAGTTTAGTAAGTTGGTACTCATATTTGGTAGCTTTTATATTTAAATTGCTAATAATTACATTTACACAGACAATTGAGATCACCACCTTCTTGTAAGAAGACTTTAATTAATAAACTAATAATATTAATAATGTAGTCCTATAACATGTGCTGTAGGTCAAGCCACACTATATTTGTGTGCCTATTATAAATCACGTAAAGCCGGTGGCTTCAGTTCCTACATTCTACTACTGTTTGTGTACAAATCGTATTTCAGTTCGCTAAATACACTTTGTGGGTAGCCTCGTATGGAGAGGGGGGGGGACTTCATATTATTGCCAATGGAATGGGATGTCCAGCAAGCTGTGATGGTCAGGTGTCCACATACTTTTGGTCATGTATACCATATCTGCACAAGTTCTAAAATTCCCATATTGAACATTTAAAATTGTGCGACACCATGGACAGCCAAGTCATAACTCTTGATTAATGTAGATGTAAAAATCAAATGATCCCCAGCCAGCATCTTACTTGGCATACACTCTCTACCTGTCTGATTGCCCTGATCAACAAAGACTTATACAACATGTAACGCTGGGAAAAAATAAGGCTTTATAGTAGAAAATGGCTCCTCGACCTAAAAATTAAAACAAAGCCCTGTTCCTCTAATTCAAAAAGGCAGATTTCTGAAAGAAACAAACCATGTTCCAGTATTATCTCCTGGAAGCGGCTTTACTGTAGCAATCAAGCAGTATTACAGCAACAAATCCATGAGCTAGGAGCACACATAAGGACCCTGCTGGTGCAGTCTGCGTGAGCTTTGTAAATAATGCATAAAATATGTGGATTATTCTGTTGAATGCATGATGGACAGTATATGTACAAAAACGACATTTTTAAAACTCTCAATAAAATTCCTTATAATTAATAAGGTGCCTGTACACTAAAAGGTGTCACCTTAGCTCAGCAGATGGCGTGTGTGTCTTGTTGGATAACACAAATAATAGGACCATAGGACAAAATATGTTTAAAGAGAAATGAACATCTACAATAAACAGATCACCCTTCCCACTGACAGCGGAGGTTCGGGTCTTGACCTGGAGAACCGGCGCTCGCCCGGCAATCTCCGGGTCAAACCCGGAGAGTTTCCAAGTACGTACATCACCCTTGAATATAGATGCATTGTTTTTCAGGTTAAGGGTGTGTAATAAGGGTTCATACTTCTTTAACCTTGGGGAAAGAGTAATTCAAATGAAAATGATAGGAGTCTCTGGGGTGTACAATTGCAAGTGCTCCCGGGTCAGCCAACCCCTGGCAATTTTTAAGTGTTTTAATCTTCAAAGAAAAATGACAGATTTGGTTTATTTGCTGAACATACTAGAGAGGGCAATGAATGCTTTGTCCAAGTTGAACAGTACCATGACATTGTTCTTTATTTCCAAAGGCAGAACATGCCATGGAGGCTTCACTGTAATTCAGAAAGATACATTTGCCGTATATATCCGTTGTACGACAAAAACGCTGCACAGAACACTGCCTTGTAATTCGTGGGAACTTCCTTATTCAGTAAAGAAGTTCTCACTAAAGTTTTGATGTAACAAAAAAAACCCAAAAACACACACCTTGTCTGTAAACCATGGTTGCAATGCCTCGCTCCTCAGTGTCAGTCAGCATGCCGGGACTGAACGAACCCTGATGTAGAGGGCTCAACCGCAAATTTTTTGGCAATTAGAACATAAACTAAAATACATCATTGCTATTTACTTCGACAAAGAACAGGTCAACATACAAGATTATGTCTCTTAAACTGGGAACCTCACTTGGAAAATGTACCCCGTAACGGTGTTAAGAGGCATATGAGGAATAGAAATTCTTTACAGGGAATGTCTTTTTTTTTTGTTATTTAATTTCATTCTTCTTCACCCCCACCCTCTGAGTTTTCTTCAGTCTCCTTGCAAAGTAAAGTACATTTCACCAAAGCTTCTTGGCAATATACCACGTGACTAATCAATGATGTGCATGTGCTTTTCCCTTTTACAATGAGCTCCGGCAAGCCCCCCCATGCCATCTGCACGCTAAAATGCAAGTGCATGGAAAGGAGGGGTTTAAACACAAAGCCTAGAGCTTCCCATGGGAACAGTTTGCTTTACTATTGTTAAAGAGACACTTCCAAGCATCATGTGCAATGTAATGCATTTGGTAGACTGATCAATGATTCACAAAGTCCCCCTTGTAAATGCATTAGGGATTCTGAAGAATTCAATGGAATCGCTTCCCTGTCACCGATCGGTGTGATCAAACGACAGAGACCACGGAGAAGGCAGGGTGCTGCAGCTTCTACTAAAAAGTAATTTACGTTTTTTCCCGGTTCAATGAATGCATACTAAAGTAATAAAAGTGTGTTTTTTTTTTTGTCGAAATGGTAATTGGGTGCCAATTTAACTTTCACTCAACTTAAAAGCAAACCTTAATATTTTATAAAACTGTACAATGTATTAATCTTTTATTTATACAATATGTATATTCAAGGGGAATTACCAGATTGAGACAAACCGATACATTAGGTAAGGAAGGTCCTGCTCGCAAGCTTACACCCTAGATGGAACGGGGTGAGGAGAAACATAAACGTACGGAGAAAGGTAGTGTGGGGGGTTGTATCAGTTCTAGCAGATACGTTCTAGCTACAAAGATGGTTTGCTTCTCTGAAGTAGCGGGTTTGGAGATTTTTTCTTACATATTGAGAGGGACGGTAAAAGCCGGATGTTAGGTGGAAGCAAGTTTCACAGGTACAGGACTGCACGAGTGAAGTCTTGTAAGCGGGAAAAGAAAGAGGTGATAAGTGAGGAGGAAAGTCTTATCCCACGAAAAGAAGGGGAGTATTTTGTGACCAGGGCAGAACATTTATACAGGAGCAATATTATGGAAGGCTATATTTGTTAGTACAAGGATTCTAAATGTAATTCTTTGAGGTAACAGGGAGCTTGTGAAGGGCTTTACAGAATGGGGAAGTAGAAGAGGGTCGTGTAAGATAAGCCTGTTTTATAGACTGCAGAGGAGAGAGAGTTGAGACAACCAGAAGAGTGTTGCAATAGTCGACTTAGCAGATGCGAGAGATGGGGTTGTGTTTTTTTTTTGTTGTGGTTTCTTTTTAGGTGCAAGAGGCAGGATCTGACTGCGAGGGATAAAGGAGAGTATGAGTCAAAGATGGCTCCAAGGTAAATGACCAGGTTAAAAGGAAAGACAGTTGTGTTGTTAATGGAGAAAAAAGTCAGGTACTATACTTTCTAGAGCTTACAATGTTTATTATTAGTACAGAACTGACAGCCATGAACTATTTCCAAGGGGGTATTCTGCACACGTACACAGCAATCTATGTAACGTCCACATTATTTACATGGCACTTCACGCCCAATCCACAAAGTGCGTGTTCATTCACATGGGTTCCTGTGATTAATATTTTGTTAATCTGGTCTGGAGATTACTTCACACAAATTAAGCAATTAAAATGTAGCAATTGGCAGCAGGGCATCAATGCCAAAAGTTGTTGAGTTTATTTAGAATGACCAGCCCTTTGTGGTTCCCTCTCTATTCACTTAAGGTATGGAACAAGAAGACCAGGTTGTATTTGTATTTGTAACATCAAATGGACAAAGAAACAAAGCTAAACACAGTTGAAGACGATGGGAAATCAATTCAGACACCATACATATTAATTTGCAATGTTGCAAGCCTAAAAATATGTAGCTGACAAAACAAGGGAAAGGCAAACAGCATCTTGTCAGCCATTGATTAAGTAGAACTCCAATGATCCTCTGCCAAAGGTCTTCAATATCATACACAAAGCCAGCAAAAAAGCAGAATCTAAGGTTGTCTATTACTTTAAAGGGGCACTTCAGCCATTATATGTACTTTAATGCCAAGTAACCCTTATTCTTTTCATCCTCTTGGAAATGCATAGAGAGATTTATCCTATAGAAGATGTGTTCAGCCACTAGCTCAAAACTCGCACGCATGCGCAGGGATTAATGGGAGCTCCTTCCAGCCAAAAGTGGTATGGAAGAACCCAAGCAAGACGGCAGCGTGACACAGCCTTGCATGAGATCTTACACTTCACAGTGTCTACATTCGGTCGGTGTCCTTAAAGACAATTATTTGGGAGGAAGTGGAGAGGCAAGTAACACTATCCAAACTAAATCATCCTATTGACCCCTTGTACAAGGTAAGCAATTAAAATGAACCCAAAGAACAGGTCAGAGGGTAATCAAGTTTGTACAATTCAAGACATTGAATCCCACAGCATGTGGGTTTAGGATGTCAACTTAGAGTACACCTATGGCTGGTGGTAATATTACCACCAGATACTCAACTCTTAAAAAGGTGGTGGTTAGGGCTGCGCATTTAGCCAGAGATGTCCTTGTAATTTGCTTAAAATGATGCAGTCTTAATAGTATATTTATCACGTGTCAGACATTCTTCCGAGATAGAGATGGTCCTACTTAATTTACATAGAAAGCCAGATTGTCAGGACAGCGGGCACCTCTGAAAAGTTTTACACATCAGAACAACTGGTGTTTGACACGCAAAAGATAGCCCCATTGTAAAAGTGTGTCATCAGAAAGCATAGCTGCAGATATTTCATTAACCATTAAAAACAACTTACTATAGAGAAAGCAAATTCTGACTATAGCATGCAAGAGGCTTAAACCACAGGAGGTTAACCAACAAGCTCCAACGGTCAAGATATGTTACGGAACAGAAGTCAGCCCCCGTTACTGATCATTAGTGTAGTTCCTCTAAAGTGTAAAAGGGGAACACAGAACGCTCTCAAATCTCAATCCAAAATAAAATTAAAAGGCTATCGATTCCCCCCCAAATTATTTTGCTCCGCAGCTACAGTCATTCTATGACTGGTAATATTGTGTAAATGTGGCGTAAATATTTACAGAACAGGGTGGAAACAGTTTTAACTTCATAAAGTAAATAAAAACAAGATTTAGTCTAAAGAAAGGCAAGTTACGGCTTCAGGGTCTCCATTAAAATCCATTGCATACATGTGTTTATCCTGTACATAGAGACATGAAGAAGGGTGCCAGGAGTATTTTATCCAGATGCCAATCAAGCGATATTGTATGTTAAGAAAAAAAATCTAAGTGGATTTCTATTTTCCTAAATCCTCTAGTTTTGGTGTTTTTGTCCTCAAAACTATAAGCACTGTTTTCAAAAACTTTTTGTTAAGTAGGAGGTGTTGAAGAATACCTCCCGCTACGTCTACAACATATGACCAGTAATTAGCAAACTACACGTAAGACGCCAGCTGTTTTGTGCTGTGCCGCATGCAGCCAGACACCAATTCCCTTCAGGACAGAACCTGCTTTGGAGAATCTCAGATGTAAAAGTGAATAGTGAACATGCCTATGATAATCTGCGGAATCAGCGAGAAAATAAAGTCCATCCAACCAACAGCTGACTCGTCTCTCCCCTTAGCAAATCTGCCCTCCAGTGTCCGTTTTGGAGTAAAGTATTCCTAGAAATGAGAAATCGCCGCATGATCATATATTTGGAGAACACTATGGAAAAAAAAAGCCAAATAATGATTAAAAAAACCCTCAAGCTTTTTAAGAATAATAAATAAATCTCTAGAGACAGGTACATTCACCATGGAAAATATATGTTGTAATTTAGTCTCAGATACCCAACATATAAGGATATAGAGCTAGAAAAAAAAATTAAAACCGGGATAGTGTAATATTACAGAGATGTGGTCCTTTAAATGGAACACTCCAGTGCACTCATAGTTAAGTGGGTGTGCAAGACACAATCCGGGTGGGCATCTGGGGCTCCATAACCTCAGCACAGTATCGAGTCAACAAAGGGGAAGACTAAGCAGCAAAGCAAAGGCTTCACAACAGAAACAATTTGTTTTTAGCAAAAATTTATAAAATTGCATTGCTACTGAAAGTGATAATCTCCGTCATAACAGCCCAAAACCTTCCTGGTTCCAAGACTTCCCATCCGGAGCGGCCTGATAAGAGCTTCTGTCTATTTATGGATCACTGCAGAAGAAGACCAGCTCAGGCACCGGGGTTATTTCCAGCCGCGTCGGGCTCTATATTTCATAGTGCCGGTCATATGTAAAAGGTTTAAATTACCGGGATTTGGGAGCAGCGGGTCCCATATATATGTATTGAATATAAACCAATTTCTACAAAGAAGCAACCCCCCAGCATTAGGAATGACATTAGCTCCTCCAATCTAATAAACGGCCTTTCAAGAATGCCAGCGACGTGCCATTAAATTATTTTGAGCCCACAAATACGCTGCAATACCTGGTTTGGAACAGTTATATGTAGATTGATTTATAGTAATAAGAGCTGTCGTGTACATGGGACGGCGTACAGAAGAGGTACCGATAACGTGACACGTTCATACACATGAGGTTTATATCAACACGGATTATGATTTTAGTTTAAACAAATCTGGCTGTTTTCTGCCCCGTAACAGAGGGTCACTTGTTTAGCAGGGTCCAGTTCCAAACTCTGCGTGTAATGGAATAATCACATACTGTATCAGCGGTGAGGAATCTGGATAAATTCCATAGAAGTTCACTAGAAACTCTAGGGAACCCACATTGGGCCTCATTTATAAATGGGGATTTGGGGACAAAGCTCTAAATGTGGAGAAATGAGGAGATTTTGAAGAATTCTTGCCGATTCAACCACACATTTCACAGGGCCGCTCAAGCTCTTCCAGTGCAAAGGGAATGGACATTCATGATGAATAGTGAAGCGAAGGAGCTGATACACAACTCTCCGTTTAGTGAATAAACCCCATTGTGTCTATAGAATACTGATGGAGGGAACTCTGCTGCTCACCTAAACAAGACGCTGCTAAGACGTGGGCCTGCCATCTCTGCACATGCAATGGGCCTAATAAGACCACCATAAATAAATACCCGATGACCGATATACCTTATGGGGCAACACTGGGCACTGCCCCGGAGCGGTTTCCACACTTTTCATACCTGTCTGCAAGCGCAATATATACAGGCGGCAGTATAAACAAGAAGCATCATACATCTTTCAGCAAAAAGCAAATCCATCATTTCCCTGGCTGCTTCTCACTGCCACTTCAATGGAGTTTATGGTCACAAGGAGGGTCCATAAGGTTTGGCAGATTAAACCTGTATATATATATATATATATATATATATATATATATATAAAATGTACTGGATGGATGTCAGCACTGACTAGATACTAATGAATAAACTATAGTAATAGACAAGACACGTTTACTATTATTTAGTATGTATACATGCAGTCCATTATTCCGCCCCCTATCAGTTATCCCAAACTGTAGTCTAAATAATGTTACAGAGCTCATGCTTGTCACACAGGCCGCTTCATGCAACAAGTTTCAGTCCCCGGAAAGCATCAATATATTGATTTTACAGCCCAAAAAGCGTATAAACCTGTCGGGCACTAGGACCCGGGGAGCACCCGGGCAGAAACCTATTGGATACTCCACAGAAAAACATTCAAGAAAAGAAAAGCAGCGACCCCATAACTAACACCCCCCCCCCGCGCGCGCTCTGGGGGGGGGCAACAGGAGCAACAACAACCCCCTCCAACGGCCACAAACCGACAGCCACGAAACTTTTCTCTCCTCCCCAAAGCACACAACGTGGCAATGCCCTCCCGAGCAGCCGCTCTCCCTACCTGTGCTCAGATTGGCATTAATCTTCATGGGGACCCTCAGGATATACACCAGGAAGAGCAGGAAGAAGAAGCACACGGTCCACGCAGAGCTCCACGAGCAAAGCATGCAGGACTTGAGCTGCTCCAGGAAGCCTGTCCCAGCTTCAGCCATGTTTTGTGTTGTGTGCACGGTATGCGTGCTGCTCTCTGCTGCCCCAAAGCACTCTGTGTGCCTGCAGCATGGGAGGACTTGGCAGCCACTTGGTGGCCAATCCCATTGACAAGGTAGCCCCCAGCCCCTCCCTTTCAGAACCAATTGACAGGTTGCTGTTTATCCGTTTCGGTTCCCGGTACCGACCGTTACCGTCTCCGGTACCCCATCGGAGTGGATTTATTTCCATAAAGATGTTACCCCCTGGAGCTTTGGGTTTATAATTGCCGTGTTTGGGCTGCTGGACATTTTGGGGAATTGGTGGCCGCTTTCGCATGGTTACCGTTTGCTTTCTCTTGGGACTCTGCACTCTTACTAGTGTCACGGTATCAGCCTCTACCATTTCTGCTGGGAGGCTGTTCCATTTAGCTACCACCCTCCCAGTAAAGGGACATCTAAACCTCTCTGCTCTGAAATACCGGTAGGCTTCCCTCCTGCACTTTGTTAAACCCATTTAAGCGTTTAGATTATTGTTATGTTTATTTACTGGCTGTTTGGTGGATCTTGATATGTGATGGAGACGTGTTTTTATTTCCATAGTTGTATCATTGGAGAATTTGTATTTGTTTCTAGTCATTGTAGGTAAAAGTCTGTCAACAAGGTCAGTGGCACACTTAAGATATTGAGTCATGAATCAATGAATATAGTTTTATTACAGAAGTGACCCCATGGGGGCGGGTGGGAACAAATGGGGGTCTCATTTTCTCCTTATTACTTTTATTGATGATTTTAAAAAAAGTAGGTACAATATAGAGAAATGTGCATGAAATACCATGGCTGTGGTGGTGAGATTTGACTTAGAGTAGTAAACCAAAATCCATTCATATTTATAACATGTGATATGCAACATTTTCTGTACTGAGAACAGGAGATGATATCATAGACACTGTTAGTGGCACTGTGATGTCACAATAGAATCTGCTTATATGCTATAGCTTCTCCCTTCACACTCACCATTTTTGATGCGATATCGACGGTGCTGGCTACCTGGCCTTGTGTCAGGGCTCCAGAAGGATATCTGAAGATTTTTTTGCATTTTACCAAGAAAGAAGAATACCGGATGTAACTAGATTTTTTTGTATTAGTAGTATTTAGGAAATATTTATTACGGTAGGTGAAAAGATTGCAGAATTGTAAAGCTCTCAGAAGATTGTAAAAATGTCAACTTTTCCTTTTTGCATGGAGCTCACATTCCTTGTATTGAACTAACCTCTTAGCGCTCAGAGGGGAGGGCAGTTCTTTCAGCCATGGTCTCCCAGAGGTTTCCTCCACAATGGGGGTTTTTCCTTTCCTATGTGCTGAAGAATGACTATGTGAGTCCAGAGGTAGCCTTTTTTCCTCCTTTGGAGGTAAATGTGTAATTTTATGTAAGTAAAAAATAAAAAGATTGAGCTCAATTATTGTTACCTCTGTGTTATTCTCAAAATATTTATTTACATTATATACAAAAAATATGAAACTAAATCTCAGTTACTGGACGAATGAGAGGTCTACTGGTGAAGTTTTGAGGAATGGAGCGGGGTCTCAATCAGACCGAAGACCACCAAGATGATGCAATTTAAAAATAAATACCTGCGAGACACACATGCATTCCTATATGTAGATTACATATATTTAGCAATTCTATACCTGTTCCAGGTATGCGATACACTAGGAACATGTGCATAGAGCTTTCAGTTCATTGACTCCATTCCAAATCATGAAGGCTGAAACCTAGTGAGCCTTTGTTGCAGGAAGAACTTGCCTAGCCCTGTATTATGCACAGTAAGATTTATTCACACAAATTCATTCAGGGCCATCTCACCTGTACATGCTGCAGAACCTTTCTAGGGTTGGTTGTTAATAATGATTAGTAAATAATACAATTTTTTTAAAAAAAAACACCACACAATGCCCCCTTCAGTAATTAAACCCAACCGAGCCCTGATTTGAAAATGCCTTTGATTCATCTGAACACTGCCAAACCAGTACAAATTCAAGTACAATATTAGAATTCTCCATGTAGAACTAATAAGTTCCTGCAGTTTCCAACCTTACTACCGAGACCCAGAAGTAGGGCTAGACTGCCCCTTGGGCACACCTGCAGGGTCCACTGGGATGACTGGACCGGGGGAGGGCAACAGTCAAGAAAATTCCCCAAAGTGTGCAACAGGAGCCTCTATAATGAGGGGGGTACATGCCAATAAAATGGCTGATGGCACCTCACATGTACAAGTTATTGGCGCCCCTATACAGCCCATGCTGAAAAAGTGTAGAGTGCGAGTCTGTACCCAGCAGCCATATCCACGTAAAAAAAAAGGGATTTAAAGTATAAGAATTTTATTTCAAGGTTACAATCTTGCACTAGATGGTCTGAAGCTTTTATGTACTGCCAGGATGGCCTCCCAGCAGATAAGCATCAGCATGGGATAAGCATATGGCTTGAATCAAAGATGAGACCAAAGAAGTGTAAGACTCTAATTCGGGAAAACCGACAGACTAGATGGGCAGAATGGTTCTTACCTGCTGTCAAATTCTTTAGTTGTAAGTCATCTATCAGATGCTGGCCTTAAACTAATGTTCATCCCTGCCCAGAAGTTCTATAATTCTTCAATGATAAATTATGGCTTGTTTTACAATATATACATTGAATGTATACAGTTAGTAGGTTGTGTTAACTAAACATATGTTTCATTACAGTCAAACTGTATAACTCACAGGTAAACAAGTGAGAATGCTAATAATGTTTAAAACCACAGAACCAGGTCTGATAAACAATCACTGCATCTCCAAGAAATCGCTTACACTCTTGGTTTGGTACAAGCACATGCTACTCAGAGAAATAGAAAATTTGCATTTTTAATGACACATTGAATAGCAGTACATTCCAACTGCAGCGAAAAAGTAAAACAGACATGATAATGAGCACAGATATACCTATAATAATATATAGATACACCAGTGTATGTATTTGTGTATATATGTATATATTACAATTTACTTTGTTATAATACATAGGTGGTTGTATAATAAAGAGAAGTTAAGGTCTGATGGATTGCAAGCAAATTTAAATAGCCATCACAGGAACAAAGCATTTAACATATTCAAGCAATCTATGATTTAATCAAGTCCCAAAACATTTGAAGTCGGCCTTGCACTTTTAGACTGAACTAGAAGAATAATAATTACCCTTCAATGGAATTCCATGCAGTCAAAACTGCCCGTGTGTGTTTTATATCAATGATTGGGAGAAAAGTCAGCAAATGTTTACAACCGATGCATTAACACCTTCTCTGCAGTTTCAGGCAATGGATTTTATTACAGGATGGCACTAAGGGGTATGGAAATGGAAATCCTATATTGTAGGCTACCCCTGGTTTCTGCATTACCACAAGATTAAGTAAATAGTTACAGATCTCACTGCTCCTCTCCTAAAAAACAAAAATGCATCTTGGAAGAAAAATAATTAAAAACATAGCAAATGTACCAACCGCCCGCTAACAAAAAAATAAAAAATCACAACATAAACCAGAGGAGAGAAAGCCAGTAAAGATAATCTTGTGCTATAACTCAGTTAGTTTCATTACAGCGATACCTTTTTTTCTATATTTTTAACATAGCAAAAGGCCGTGCTGACCAGGCAACCTGGAAGCTCCAAATACTTTTGCAATCATTTTTATTTGTATGCACATACACTAAAATGATCCAGTCATGCAATGTTCACTTTAGGCATTCTGCATTTCTTTTCCTATTTTGTAACTAAGAATCTTGTTCCAGTCGATCTTTGTGCGTGTAACCGGCAGCTGCCTGCGTAAGGCTTTGAATGTAGTGTCCGACATAGTCTGGTAGTTCTCACTGATTGCGGTCTGTGATGAAAAACAAATTAAAGTCCTTGATTAAAGCGTCAATGTTGGCACGTGTTATGCATCTGAAATGTTATTCAGTGGGGAATACATTTTGCTTACACCTGTTGCATTAGAAGCTTTAAAAGGCAGTTTTCAGAGATCCATCTTTAGCCACACTGTGCTTTAAATGTGCTATTAACTGTTTTCATAATATTGCACGAAAATAATATCCAACAATGATGCTTTCAATGTTTAAATTGAATAATTATGGTGGAAATATATCCGACACCAAAGACAGACAGTTCCCATTGTATTTTCCTATTGCAGAACAGTAAAGCTTATACAGCGTCTTCTAAAAGTATTCACCCTCTTGGCATTTTTCCTATTTTGTCACCTTACAACCTGAAATTAAAATGGATTTGTTGGGGGGGGGGGCTGTATCAGTTGATTTACCCAACATGCCTACCACTTTGAAGATGCAAAATATTTTTGCATTGTGTAACAAACAAGAAATAAGACCAAAAAAAACTGAAAACTTGTGTGCATAACTACCCCCCTTCCAGTCAATACTTTGCAGGGCCACCTTTTGCCCTGACAGCTGCAAGTCTCTTGATGTAAGTCTTCATAAGCTTGGCACATCTAGCCACTGAGATTTAGTGCCCATTTTTCAGGCAAAACTGCTCCAGCTCTGTGGATGGGTTCGGCTGGTGTACAGCAATCTCTAAGTCATACCACAGTTACTTAATTGTATCGAGGTCTGAGCTTTAGGAGTATACTTATGGTCATTGCCCTGCTGGAAGGTGAACCTCTGTCACAGTCTCAAATGTCTTGACGATTGTAACAGGTTTCCCTTAAGAATTTCCCTTTATTGGCGCCATCCATCATTCCTTCAATCCTGAGCAGTTTCCGAGTACCTGCCGATGAAAAACATCCCAACAACATAATGCCGTCACCACCATGCTTCACTATGTGATGGTGTGCTCGTGATGAGAGGGGTTGGGTTTGCACCAGACGTAACATTTTTACTTGATGCCCCATAAGCTCAATTTTAGTTGCATCTGACCAGAGTAACTTCTTCCATATGATCGAGGAGTCTCCCGCATGCCTTTTGTTGAACAGCAAATGTTCTCTTGGCAGGTTTGTTGTGGTGCCATATTCTTGCCACTTCTTAATAATGAATTTAACAGTGCTCTGTGAGATGTTCAAAGTTTCAGATGTATTTATTTATTTTAAAATTATAACCAAACCCTGATCTGTACTTCTCCACAACTTTGTCCCAGACCTGTTTGGAGAGCTCCTTGGTCTATCGCACCACACCAGATGTCAGCTAAGAAAAGTAAACTGAGGCTACAATTCGCACAGGCTCATCAAAATTGGACAATGGAAGACTGGAAGAAACTTGCCTGGCTTGAAGAGTCTCGATTCCATCTGCGACATTTAGATGGCAGGGTCAGACTTTGGCATAAACAATATGAAAGCATGGATCCATCCTGCCTTTTATCAATGTTTCAGGCTGGTGGTGTAATGCTGTGAGAGGCATTTTCTAGGCACACTTTGGTTCCCTTAGTACCAATTGAGCATTGTTTAAACGTGACAGCTTACCTGAGTATTGTTGCTGACCATGTCCATTCCTTTATGACCACAGTGCACCCATCTTCTGATGGCTACTTCCAGCAGGATAGTGCACCATGTTACAAAACTAACATCTCAAACTGGTTTCTTGAACATGACAATGAGTTCATTGTACTTCAATGGCCTCCACAATCATCAGATCTCAATCAAATAGAATAGAATTGCATCATGGATGTGCAGCCGACAAATCTGCAGTAACTGTGTGATGCCATCATGTCCATATGGACCAAAATCTCTGAGGAATATTTCCAGCACCGTATACAAAGTATGTCATGGAGAATGAAGGCAGTTCTGAAGGCAAAGGGGGTCCAACCAGGTACTAGCAAGGAGTACCTAATAAAGTGGCCAGTGAGTGTATATACTGAGATCATGTGACACTTAGATTGCATACAGGTAGACTTCATTAACTAATTGTGTGACTTCTGGTTTAAAGTAATTAGTAGCAAAAGATCGTATCGAGGGGCATACATACATATGCACACATCGCTTTTCTGTTTTTTATTTTTTCTTCCTTTCACTTTACTAATTTGCACTATTTTGTGTATGTCCATTACATGAAATCTAAATAAAAATCCATTTTAATCCCAGGTTGTAATGCAAGAAAATAGGAAAAATGCCAAGGTACAATAGAGCTGCGATGTAAGACGTTTTTATAGCCAAAACAATGTTGGATAACAGTATGTTCAGCAATATACAGAAAATAAAGTAATTTAAAAAAATGAACACTTGTTGGTAAACACACACTGGTGGCAGAGCCCAGGGAAAAAGTTACCTTCATGCCACCTGATTTCCCCCTCTGAAGAGGGGGAAATACGTACCTGATACTCGTTCTCCGCATCTTCTACAATTTTTACAAACTCTTTAGCAGTCTGGACTTCATTCTGAATAAAAAAAAAAAAAAAAAAAAAGGATTTTTTTTTTTACGAGTGATATAAAATTCAGGCTCAAACTGGAAGAAAAGTAAAACTGTAATTATGGAGGGCTGTTAAAAACATTTATCCCCCTTTTTAAATATTTTCACATATTCTCTCTAGAAGAAAGCAGTGGGCCATAACTAGAGATCACATGTCATGATGACTTGCCTAGAGGGATTTTTTTGTGTTTTTTTTTTTTGCTCACATTAATACAAAATAAAAAAACATTCATACACTTCTTCATGCACCGCATATGCAGATTTAGTATCCAAACATATACTTACAGACACAGTTAGAGACTCTTCTACATCTTTATGGCTTACTAGTTGGACATTTCCATCTTCATAATAATGAACCTGACATGAACAAATACAAAACAAACCTATTAGTTCAGAAAAAGTCATTGAATATGTATAGCTGGTGGATATCCAAGAAATATAGGCAATGCCTTGTTCAAAAATTAGGGAGATAGAGGCGTTTCTCTAATTCATTCAGAATGCCTGAAGTGGAATACTCGTTTGCATTTAGATAATTGTAACCAAGCAATACCATTCTGAACTGCTGACCATGTGAAACAACTGTAAAGGGTACATATACTCGCTAAAAGCAACATACATGTTTTTGTTCTCAGGTTCAAACAACTATAACACCTAGGAAATTACTTTAGGTAACAGAATAATTCTGGTGCAACTTGGTAAAAGCGTATGCTACTGATGGGATGTTCCTCTTTAACCAAAAAAATAAAGGTATTCAGACAAATAAGAGACATACTTTGAAGTATGATAGAGGTTGGATAATGATCTGGGATTGAATTTCATGGTTGTCACTCCTTAGTTCCAGTGAAGGGTTGTATTAATGTTACAGCATACAAAAAAAATTAGACAATTGTATGCTTCCAACTTTGTGGCATCAGTTTGGGAAAAAGGTCCTCTGCTGTTCCAGTTTGACATGTTTGGTGTGGAGGAAATTGAGCAGCCTGCACAGAGCCCAGACCTTAACCCCACTCAATTCCTTTGGGATGGGATGGAAAGGAGATTGCATCACAAATGCTCTTTTGGCTGAATGGGCATAAATTCCCACAGGTACACTCCAAAATCTTGCAAAAAGCCTTCTCAGAAGAGCAGAGACTGTTATAGACCCAAAGCAGGGGGCACATTTTTTTAATACATATTAATGCCCATGGTTTTGGAATGGATGTCCAACAAGCTCATGTAGGTGTGATGGTCAGGTGTCCATATAGTTTTGGTCATATAGAGTAGTTCTGGTATGGCGTTTTTACCTGAATTTTTAAAATGCCGGCCACTTTCGTAGTTGATGGTGTAATTGTAAACTTCCACTCTGATCTCCAACGGCCATTCCTTTTTTTTTTTTTTTTAGAGTAGAACAAAGCGTAATGAAAAAGGTTTAAATAAAAATAATGGTTCATAATAGAATGTTTTCAATTTCATATACATAGCATTATCAGTACTTTTGAAAAGATAAGCAAATCAACAAGCACAACAAGTAGTGGCCAATGTTACATATTCAGCATCATGCACAGTAAGTATTTTAAATGCTTTCTTTAGTGTGAGAGTTCCTGAGTGTCTGCAAGTACATTTAAAGGAAAAGTTCTACCCAATGCAGGAAGCTGAGTCTCCAACAATCTCAGAATCTGCTGTAGGTTTTAGCTGGCTAGAAGCAAGAATTAAAATGGTGCTGTGTCACCTACTTTCCTGAAATAAACACTTTTCCAAGGGACCACCAAATCTACCATAACTAACAGTGCAGGTGGTTTCAATACAGGACTTCCAGACTCAGCTCTGATCTCTAGGTGCCATTTAACTTAGACCCCACAAATATCAAAGGCTGGGCAACAAAGCTAAAATGGCCAAACCGCTAAAAAATCCATTGTTCAACAGTGTTGCAAACATCCCTTTCAATCTCTTAAATTTTCCATCACACAATCTTTATTTAGATCAATCTTAGAAACAATGCAGTACAACCTGCAAGTACAAAAACAAAACGCCACACAATGAATTATAGCATGCGTCTCACACAAACATTTAGGAAAAGTTGAACTGGTGTTTGAAATCAATACTTACCAAAAATTTTTTGCTTGAAACTGATGACTCTCTATACACGCAATTATGGTTTGTTGTCCATCGATTGTTTTGCCATAAACCTGAACAAGGGAACATTTTTGTATAAATATAATTTTGCAATAGTTTCATTTATCTGGATTCTGTTTTGGATGTATATAAAAGCGACAATAACTAAATTGCAAAAGCTGTACTACCCGGTGGGCCGGTAGACCAATATTCACGTGGTGCGGCCATGAGGAGAGGTGGTAAGACTGCCGTGTGTGCACGCCAGCCGCTTTCATTTTATTAGGCGGCCATGAATGCCATGAAATTTGGAAAATTCCCATATGTTCATAGAAAGCTACTACAACGTCTGCTTCTCATAATCAGGTTCCATTAAAAAGTAAAATACGGGCAGAGTAAATAATTAAAAAAAACTAATCTATATAAAAAAAAACATCTTTCACCATCTAGATCTGTTGGGTAGGGGTCAGATGAGGCATACACAACTCGGTGCTGATTTGACCAGTAAACATTGTTTCTGAAACAGTTTAAGTCATGACATTCTCCTTTTTCTGGGTACCTAGGAAGATACGTATATCTATACATCATTGTACTTACAGTGCAAACTCCGCTGGGGTAATGATCTTTAACGTAGGATCTCACCGCAGTATCTACAGCATTCCTCCACGACTCTATTGCATTTTCTCCTTCAGAGGGCCGGATATCACTTGCCTCTTTTCTTAGGTGATCAAACTTGAAGGAAATTTTATTTCTTGGATCCAAAAACCTTCCGTTTCCAAGATCACCATGCTCGGTTATTAATGCCTGCAGCGGAATGAAAACAAATATACACACATATATAGTATAAATAAAAATATAGTCTTTAAAAGTAAACACTTGGGGTAAACTGTTCCACATTTTTTCACATGCTTTTCAGTACACTAGGTATAGTAACATAACAAAAAGGTATCTCAATGTCTATTCTACGACAACAATGTACAAACAGCATTAACATTCTCAGTTTGTAAATATTTCACAATTACTACTCAAGTAAAACACGTGGCGTAAGCAAATACCAAAAATCTCAGCTCATCTTGCAGTCACTTGAACCACAATAATTTAAACTATTCACAAAAAAAAAACATTCCACTTCTTAGCCAGTGTCCCATTTGTTTGCAGCTAAATCCACCTGTACATACCTGATCTTCATAACCTTCAATTTTAACCGGAGTAAATTGATCCAAGTTGTACTGCGCAAATGCACTGAAACAGACAACAAAAACAACTGTAACACATAATATGACATGAAGCACAAAATCCAAAGTTCTAGATCGGCCAGTCCCTAACAGAACCCATTAAAATAAGGTATTTGACCAAATATATTAGCCACAATAAATGTTAATGTGCCCTAAAAGATTGGGATAGGTTTTGTATATGGTCCGCACACAAAGCAATAAGTCGGAGGGAAATTGTTGAAAAGAAACTTTTAAAATTAAATGTTTATTAGGCAGTAGATCTGGAATATCCTTCCAACATAAATGGTAGGGAAAATACACTTTACGAGCTAACAAAAACAAACAAAAAAAACTAATAAAGGAAATGAGAAAAAGCATGAACCTCTGGTGCATAAACCAGCTGAAACAAAACAATGAACCAGTTATCTAGGAAAAACAATACAGCCAAAATCCATGCTGTGGTCAGTTACTGAAGGCTACTCAATTTAATCTAGTGAGCCAAGACTTTACAGCAGGCCTAAACTAACAGAATTCAGCTATGTCTATCTGCAATTTGACCGTTCAATGAATTTATAGAATAGTAACTAAGATAATGCTTGCACACAGATCTTTTTTTGGGGGGGGGGCTGTAAACACCTCTAGTGTATAAACATCAAAATCCATTCATTACATTGAATACTAAGAAAGATCATTAAAGAAACACAACAGGCATGACCTGCAAAAGTACTGAGAGGAAAGATTTTTCTGAGAAACCCATGAAACCGTTCACACTTACTGGGCAGCACCTTCCCTAAGCAAGTTATCATTGTTTAGCAGGAACCGAACATCTGCATGAGAAACACAAATTGCAGTTAGAAACAAAAAGCCACATTCATAGTCTGATGCATTCCTGGCAGAAAAAAGGTCTATAGGTGTACCTCTTTCTGGGTCTTAAAATACATCAAGTCAACAAGATTTCTCTCTTAACATCTACAGAAATGTAACCTTTACCTTGTATTGCAAGTTGTTCAGTAGAAATAATAAAAACATGTACCGTATTTGCTAGAATATAAGAAAGTTTTTTGCTCTGAAAAATACCCCTAGTTTTATACTTGATGTCGTCTTATAATCTGACTACAAGACTAAGATCCAGATTCCCCGCAGCGCTGCAGGAGACCTGGATCCTCTTCTTTGGCAGCCGGGGGACGTCTGTGCGATGTGCGCAGACAACCTCCGCTACTACCCAGCACTTCTCCTGGGGCTTCTATAACGGAGCACTGGCATGACATAACCTTCCGGTGATCAGTCCCGGTAGAAGTGATGGGTAGCAGCAGAGGTCGTCTACTCACGTTGTATAGACGTACTGGGGGCAGTTTGGCAAATTAAAGAAAATGAAAACACGAAATGCATAGTATTTATTAAATATGAAAAAATAGATTGTGAATTACCAGTAAAACTTTCGTATTGGGTAGTCTTATATTCAGGCTTTTTCTTTTTTTATGAATATAAAATTTTGGGGGGGCTGTCTTATAATCAAGCATATATGGTATTTGAGTTGTAAATAGAGTTACTAAGTGTGTCTTTATTCTGTGTAAATCATTTCTATAATTTACAGATCACCTGCCCCAAATAAATTCCCCAGACTGAGGGTATTAAGTTAAGATCACCACTAATAATTTTGCTTCCCAACAGTGCAAAGTTATATTAAAAATTTAGCGGACAAGCTCTTTTAATTAAGCTCATACGGGTGAACGGTATAGAGGCCAATCCTGTTTTGTCTATAACAATCAGTACAGTCAATGTCAGTGAGCGTCATTACTTACCATTAAAAACTTCATTAAACTCTCCTGGTGGAGCATGGACAATGAACTTCGCTGCTACACGTACCTAAGTAACAAACACAAATTCGTTAAAGGCTTTCATCACAGATGTAACACACATGCATGAGTGGTGTTACCATATTCTTCTCTATAACACTTCTCGTACTATGCTGCACAAATGCCAGTATAAGCTACTGGCGGGGAGCTTTTAATCTATTTTATATCATTCTCTAATACTGCAAACCTCCCTGGCTTCTGTTCTTAGCCCCTTTGAGCTTGGTGGCATATTGCCCTATGCAGCTCAATCTGCTGGAATTCTATGAACAGATCCTGGCAGGGTCCAGTTCCTGACCGTCAGGGCCAAATGCACTGGAGGCATGGGTGTCCACGGTGTCTGCATGCGCAGGATACGCATCAGTGCTGCCTGTCAATAGGTGGGCAACAGTTAGCTTTCAGTCAATTATTGGGCTTTCCGACGGGTCCTTCGCGTGGAATGAGGAATAAAAAGCAGGGTTGCTATCATGCGACAGAGAGGGTTGTATAAATAACAGAAAAATACCTGGTTTATGGTAGAAGTACAGAATAATTGTGATGTGTGACACTATTACACAGCATATTTCAATACAACAATATATATTTCCTGTTTCTTGCAACACCAGAACCCACACTTTCTGCAGCACTTTATTGTCCATGTATGGTAATAAAAAATGAAGCAATAGTACAGAAACACTTGCTTCTGATGTAAACCGTTAGGATTAATAGAAGATCAGTATACAGTTACTTATATATACCTTGCAAGAGTACCATATACAAGTGCAGAATTACATGGTGGAGGCAATAGCAAGAACCTACAGCATGATCTAAAGTGCACTTCATATGCATCTCACAGTATATCATCTACATAATCAGCAACTGCATTCTAGAAGATTGCTCCATAGAGAAATGTAAAAACACGATGAAAACCCCCTCATCTCACTTATTCGTTCTTGGAAGGACTTGCCTAAAGACATTAATAGTTTATAGGCAAAACCACAGTTGCGGAGAACATTGCCAGTACACACAGAATTCGTTTTTTTTTTTTTTTGTTCATGCTTCATTAAAAATATTTCTGAAATGCAAGGTGAACACTGCAGGGGAGCTGACTGAGGTCACTGTGCTGTAATCTATGACCTAACGATGAGGCAAACCTCACCTGGACTGAACCTACAGAACACATCGAGAAGTCAGAAGTTTGAATGCTTAATTCCCCAACATAATCATAGTATAATGAAAAAAAACCACCACCAAGGTCGATTCTGAAACGGTCAAATATTAAAAGAAAAATAATCAATTTCTTCTTTTTTTGTACACAGTAATGCAGATCATATATACCAAGGTGTGTAGAGGAAGCCCCTTCCTGAGCCTGCATACACACTCCACTGGTTCATTTATGAAAGAAAGTCTACAGTTATTTATCTAGTTGACAGACACAAACATTGAATGAAATCAACATCTAAAAGAAATCTTTATGGCATATAAATAATATTCTTTAGAAAATGAAAAATAATTTGGTATCTAATATATTAACTGCTTCAGATCATCCAACAAATTTTAATATAAGCAGGGCCGGATTAAGGCATGGGCTGGCGGGGCTGAAGCCCAGGGGCCTCGTGCCAGCAAGGCCAACCATGGGCCAGCAGACCAACATTCAGAGCAGCCACTGGCCACCTAATAAAATTAGTTTGAGTGTCGGTGTGGCAGAGCCCGTCCTGGTGTGTGTTTGATCATCTTTTTCCTGGCACTTAACTTTCTGTAGGAATAACTAACTAATTTTTACTTATTCAGAGATAAAACACCCTCCGGGTTTTGTAGTTACAAAAGATTCTAGGACCAGAAATCAGTGAGAGGAAAAGTAAAAGGTCTTGTGTTATTTACTTTATTTCAAAATGCAGATTTTATCACAAAAGGTATTGTCGCAGGAATTTGGATGGTGGTTTGGATTTTCTGTGTAACCCAACTTAATTGTATGGCCTGATTTCATTCTACTCTACAGGGGACAATTCCCTGTCCTCCCACCTTAAGGGAGAACCTTTTTACATACACACTGGCTGTAGCAAATGTTTTGAGTCCATTATGTCTAATCTCTGTAACTAATTTGGACCTTTTAACATTTTTGGTTTCTGGGATTTTAATACAAATAATGTGATAAAAATGAATGATTTATAGCTATTTGGATAGCAAATAGTGCCACTCAGGTATGTATGAGGGCTATGTGTGGGTGCAAGAGCTCGACCACTAAATTAGTGTGCAATGGTATTTACATATTAGAATTAATTATACATTTGTATTGGGAACACAAATGATGTGTATACCATGGGACCCGATTCCCAGGACCAGTGCAAATAATATTACCCAGTGAGCTCTCTCTCCCTTGATTTGTTCAGGCAGCCGCTGTAGCGAGAAAGCAGAGGACTTCATTACAGATGATGAGATATTTGAGTTTTACACCAGCTCTTGTCATGGGTTTCAGTTTCTCTGATGCAAACAGACCATAATATTAAACTAGACATCTCGGAAAATAACGATACTGAGAGAAAAAGGAACCTTTTAAGATGTCTGTTCTCAATAGCATATAGAAGGTATGTCCCCAGCATCTATTATTTTACTTAAACTATAAAATGCACGAATTATGGATGTGAAAGCTGCAATTTGAACAGCGTTAACGCCAATGCTTAAAAGCATTACGAGTGACAGAATGCCTCTATAATTAGATTGTGTTTATTGCTTACCTTAAAGCAATTCTAGTCAGCTGATACCCCTTTAACTCTTGTGGCCTACAACTCTCTCAATGGTTTACACACACAGCTGCTTTGGCATATTGGTGGTTCCACAATAGCTGGTGAGCTAATTGTTGGCAAGCACTTCTGCTAGACTCCGCACCACACCAAACTCACTTGGGTGGACTCTCACAGCACAGCAATGCTATCACGTATAAAATAGGCACGTGACATCAGTGGAGAGCAGGAATGCCAACCATTATGTGGGGGAATTCCCTCCCTTGGGTTTATAGATGAGGGGCAACTGTACAAGACTGACCCACTCAGCCAAATAATCACAGGCATAACTCCAAGCCATACGGATTTCCCATGGTCAGCTTACAACTCAGGCCCCAGGGAACACTCCCACTCACATGTTACTAGCTGCTGTGCACAAGTATCTTGTACGTCACACTGCATGCTGTTTTATCATAGTCCAAGAAATATTTTATCTACACAAGTCATAGCAGCTTCCAGTTTAATCAAGGTTATAATTACATTGTACACATGTAGTCGGTACATTAGGAGAAAGCGTACTTTAGTTATTCCCTTAATCAGAACCACACCCAAAGTTTCCACCGTCAAGAATGGAAACTACTTCCTCTTTCTACCGTGACCCATTTGTACAACATATCTACCCAAAAAAGGAGTGAATCGACATACAAGCAGTGCTAGTGACCAGAATGAGGAATCTGCACACAAACCAAAAGAACTCAGGTGCTTAACTGTGCCAGGGAGGGCCAGCTCCCCAGTAGATCAAAATAAATAAAGGCTCCAGGCACTCAAGGGTTCCCAGCTCAGGCAGATTTATTAAAGGAAGACAGCAACAACGTTTCGACCTCACAATGAGGTCTTTATCAAGTTATACAACCAGTGCTGTCATACATTATTATTTATTGTTTTATATAGCGCCATATTCCGTAGGGCTGTATAAAACAATAATAACCTATGACAGACAGCACTGGTTGCGTGTCAATTCACTCCTTTTTGGTTAGATGATATGCTGGACATAAGTAGTATGTAACAACGATTTGACTTACAGAGTCAACAGGTGAGGAGGGCCCTGCTCAAACAAGCTTACATACATAAGCATTTTAACTATGATAAAGTCAGCATAACTTTTCTTAATAGGACGCTGATACGATACTCTAGTATCACAACCTTACTCGGTAATACGTGTTATCAAGGTCTCAATATAGACCAACCCAGTCTGATGATCCTGTTTAAACAGTCAACAGCGCGGACACTCCCTGGGTTCTTTGATGTAGTGGTTGGCTGTTCCCATACACCAGTAATTACGCAAATTTCACTGAGCAACAAGGTTCAACTGGAGAACAAAATATGGAACCAGACTCTCAATTTCCTCTTGTGATAACATCATATGGTGATTTTGTTGCTTTATAGAAGTATAAAAATCTGCAGTAACAGTGGCTTCTTCCCAAGTACATTGTTTTCCCTTCCATCAGGATATATATTTGGGGGAGTCTTAACTAGAACAAAGAGTTTTCCAAACTTTACTATCTGTTCTACAGGGTTCAGCAGGTGTGAACTCTTTTTGGTTTGGACACGCTACAATGGGTTCTTCTGTACACGATAACTCTTTTCACTAAACACTGAGCGGCATAAGAGGTGAAACGTGTTTATTCACTTAAGTTTGCAGGAGAGATGAAGTTTCATTTTTACGATTTCAGTATACACTGGAACATTTACTAAAAGGTGACTCACAAAATGGAACAGATCTATTAAACAAGGCCACCAATTCCCTGGGGTTGCACATTTATACATAGTTTGCTGAAACTGCATATCCAGAATTATTCAATGGAGCATCTTTAAGGATACTGGGTATTTAGCACTGTCAACTTCTCGTGCGCCATTTCCTCCAACTCTAAGACATGAAGTTTGCACATCTAACTCCGTCCTTACCACAGGAAGAAAAATAAAGTCACGACACATTAAAGTGATATAAGGTTTCATCCCACTGACAGTTACACTTTTGTTTGGAAGCTCTTTTATGCCCAATTCTACAAACTCCCAGTACTGTCCATTGTACTGCGCTGCAGAGTATGTTGGCTCTCTATAAGTGAACTAACGAAAAGAATTCTTAGACATCATTAAATAGGAGACTAGTGTTTTCGTTTTGCCTGTTCACACTGGGCGGATAGGGCTTCCAGGTGAGCAGGTCTGCGGTGTCCCTGTGATCCGATCTCATTAAACCCAATCGTGTGCAGCCAGGATCTGCTCGGAACAATCAGCGCACACCTTGGTCAGGTGTGGATTCTCGTACACTCATTGGCTGAACGCTCCAGTGGGGCACAGGACAACTGGCTGGCTCCGGAGGGCCCATTGCCGGACAGTATGCCGCAAGTTGTGCATCTGCTCCGGCTGGGGAGGTCCCACCCTTCTGGTTCCTATTTTCGTGATCAGGCCGTACATGGACAGGGCACCCAGGGGGAGGCAGCAGACACTGGACCTGTCCTCTCCGTACCCCGGGGCCGAGCGGAAACCCCAAGTCACTTCACCCACAAAACTGCTCCGAGTGGAGGGTCCGTGCAAAACCCTGTCAGGCCCATTTACCTGCACGCACCCACTAACGCAGGAAGAGGTCCGCGGTATACCGTGATTACTCGTACATGACACCCACCCCGAATTCCAAACGCTTTCACTCTAGAGACCCTTATCTCCACTCCAAGCCCCTCCTACTGAGCCTTGCAAACAGCCACACAAATGCCAACCTTCTCGTCCTCGGACAACTGTTCCTCCACATCCGCCATCTTCTTCACCCCCTTTTCCTGGCGTCTGGATAGAGTGCGCGCGTCCCCGGGGCGGAGCCTGACGTCAGGAGAGGCAGGCTGGAGCGCGCACGGGCTGCACAGGGTGGGGGCGCGTCACCGGCGCTGGGCTCCCTGTCATTTCTATGTGAGGCGTGACCGCAATCACTAGTAATGAATACCTCGTACTGACTACGAGCGCGCATATATGTGTATGCTTACATATACACACACACTCTCTTACAACACGTAGGATAGGTGATATTAGCGTGTTAGCAATAAAACGCTCATCCTGAGCTCTATGTAATAATCAATAAAGTTGGAGCTGGCCTAGGCATAGTCCCAAGATGAAAATGAAACTATTGTCAATCAAGTCTGTCGAAGTGTCACAGTGGAAACTTCCTACCTTGGACCCTGCAAGGCCAAGAAATTGCCCCCTTCACATTTTTCACAGGTTTTTAAACTTCCACCATATTTTGTTACTAGTATCAGATGCAAAATAATTTGTAAAAAATATTGTTTTCAGGCAACTGCTTATTAGCCATTTGTATGCATAGTAGCCATTTGTATGCATACTAGCTCTGTTATCTTGGCCCGGTCTACTAGAGGAACACACCGACTCCCTTTTATAATAGTACCCAGAAACCTTTTAGGGCTACTGGGACTTCTAAGGGAGTGGCCCCGGCACAAGGTTATAGTCATACCTGGGAACTTCTGGGCTCCGGCTACCCGGAGCCTTCCCTTCCAGGGAGTTCCCGCTGATGTCGGAGGCATTCCTGCTGATGGCAGCGGGAAACACCCCCATTTAAAATGAAAATGGACGGGGAGTGGGGGGGCATGTCAAGCTCCTGCGACCAAGAGGATTCGGTGTTTCACCTGGCAATCTCCGGGTCCCAGAGTTCCCAGGTATGGGTATAGTTGGCCATACAAGGAGTGTGGTTAGGCATGTGTAGGACAAGCAAGGAAGTCTCTAGTCCCAGATAATGTTAAATGGTTTGGGAGTATGAGGGGAGAGTGGGCATTGCTAAACTCCCCAGGGGAAAAAAAGAGCGACCCAGAGATCAACGCCTCATCCTGGGACTCTGACCCAGAGACCAACGCCTTATCCTGGGACTCTGGGTCAAACTCAAAGAGTTCTCGGGTATTATCAAACTGCCTGCAGTAAGCAATACAATGCCTCACTGTTAATCACCCAGCCAGGCATTCTGAGGAAAGTTTAGAGGAAAGGACTACATTAGGACTACATTAGCATTGCTATAAAGAATCAGCACAGCATTTCAGGGAAAGTCATCCAAAATATCACATGTTTGAGAACAATGGCAGCTTCCTAGTCTGCAGATAAAGGATGTTATATATCCTTTATACAGGGCCGGCCCTACAATGGAGCCAAGGGGGCAATTGCCCCAGGCGGCACTTTTGAAGGGACGGCACTTTGCCGCCCCCAGCGCTTTTTTTTTTTTAAGCGGGGGAGAGAGAGGTGTGCCGAGTGGTTTTCGCTTACCAAGATGCCAGTACCTGCTCGGCACCCCTCTCTCCTCTGCGGCGAGTCTCCCTGTTGGGTCTCGGTGCTGGCTTGTAATGCTGAGCGCTGGAAGTGACGTCAATTTCCGGCGCTCAGCATTACAAGCCAGCACCGTGCAGAGGGCAGAGCAGGGAGACTCGCCGCAGGACTGTTTAAAGGTAAGTACAAAGGTGGTGGGGTAAGGGAAGATAATGCCTTCGGCGAAGTTTAAAATGCCGCCCCCGGCGTTGGCGTGGGGGGGGGGGTGGCGGCATTTTAAAATTCGCCCCAGGTGGCATTAAGTCTTGGACCGACCCTGCCTTTATATATTATATATATAGAGGATATATATAATCTTGACAAAAGTCTCGGATTGTGGCACAAAATGTTAATGAGTTTTACAAAAAAATGTAAGGTTTTTTTTTTACTACTGATCAAGACCTGGGGGCCAGGAGGCTCAACCGAAAGGAGACATGATTGTTAGAGATATTTCCTCTCAGGGGTACTTGTTAGTCTTCTCATACCAAGGGTTCATCTGTGTGGCAGTATAGATACAGAGGGTTGCTTTTTAAAAAATGGATAGGGTATTTGTGGTTATAGCCTTTATTAAGCTTAAAACTTATTTATTAAGGCTTAAAACTTTGATCTGTGCTTAAGCAAAGTTTAGAAGTGAACTTGTTTTTACATAAACTATAGATCTGTTTGATCCATCTTTTCTTTTTATAGGCTAATGAGGACAGCTAATTAGATAAAAACGCATGCTAATAACTTCACATTTTCTATAATAATAATAATGATATAATATTAAGGCTGCTAACCATACAATAAAGATATCTTCTATGAAGAAAAAGAGCATGCCAAGCACACATTAATATGCTGGTTATTCACACTATTCTCAGATATCATGATGGCAAATTAAGGATGGCTATTTTAGTTCTGCACCTGTGCCAGAAGATCATCACATGGCTGCTGACCTGCACTATAGGCACTATTTTGCACATGCTGCTAAAATAAAATAAATATTAGGGATGCACTGAAATGAAAATTCTGGACCGAAACCGAAAATTCAACATTCACTTGGCTGAAACTGTAAATGACCCCCCCCTTTAAATTAAAAAATAAATTAATAACCACACTTTTATTAAAAGTAAGTAACACATCAAAATT